>APFE031429677.1:33712-77795 GCA_000404065.3 Pinus taeda | reverse complement strand
TAAAGATAAATTGAAATAATCTCCAATATTTTTTAACTATATGTCACACATCATTTTGTCACCATGACACTTGATCGTTAAAATAGATCTCTAACCATCCATAAACATGTTCCATTACTCTCCCTTAGAAGTCAAACAATCAAAAAGCCTTTAAGAAGATGTGAATTTTGGGTAAAATGGTTTTATGACTTGTTAAGTATGACATGTGCGCTTTTCCTAGTTAGTTTCTGCATATTTGCAGTTTCTGTCCCTAAAAACTATGCAAAATTGTGCTCTGTCTTCCACTATGGACTGCGCACATAACTCAAAGAAAAGTAAAAATAAAAAGTGAATTCTAGAAGCATTGGTGGTCGAATATATCCCAACTGAAAGCTTCTACGTCATATCTATTCGAGCCATACCCTCAGATCATGGATTTAATTCCCTCTCGTCAAGAAACCCTAATCCCCTAATTAGAGGATCTCATCCTTCTCTTTTGGATCTCAAACTTCTTCTTATTGGCCTATAAATTGACTAGAGGATAGAAGGATTAGGAGGTTAAAAAATATACACTTATGTTGTTGGATTTAGATTAGAAGGATTATCAACCAAGGATAGGTTTAGAGTCATTTGGGAGGAATCTCATGACATCAAGACAGAGGTTGAAAGGCTCTTATTTATCCTTGAATTAATACATATGAATCCTTTTTTTCAATGTATTGTCTTATGGAAATGATGAATGATTTATGCTTATTTTGATATTCATTAAGATAATCTCAATTTCTAATCTCCTTGATCATTAGATTAAGCTTGTTTGAATTCTTATGATTGCATGTGCCTATGATCTCTCTTATGTCTATGATTGCAGGTCTTTTTGAGCATTGGGAAGATTCATCGAGACAGAGCAAGGATCTCCATCAAGCATTTCACAAATAGGTAAGAGGATTGTTCTCCTACTCTTGTATTTACAATTCAAACAAAATAAGCTTAGGGAAAGAGTTATTCAATTATTTGTTTGTTTCTAGTTTCCTTTAGGATCTAGGGATATCACTCTTGTCAGCAAGAGGGATTTATCTGCCATAACACCATAGAAACAAAATATTAACATATATCAATGACTAAATTCAATATAAAAAATAACTCATCGTATTAATAAAAAATATTGCAAAGCACTCTAATTCAAAAAATACTGGCTTGCTCTACTACATAGTCAAAATAGCTACATTCCAAAATATTTTGTATTAGTAGATTCACAAAAATTACTTACATAATAGGAGACACAAACAATACATAATTAAATTGGATTTCAATTTGGACTTCTCACCATCCTTACTTGAGATGGTGATGGATGTTTCTTCTTCTTTCCTACTTTCATCCACATTTTTTTTTGCATTTGTTAGAGCTTGGGTTGTTCCTACTGAATTTTCCTTAATTTGGATGTTTTGTTTGTTCTTATGGCACAACTTATTCATATTAATGTGCCCAACTTTTCATTGGCCATGGACTTAATTTACTCAACGTTTCCTATCCTAGATCAACAGAGACAAATTCCTTTCTCTCGAGTTTACGAGTTGTCATTTTTTGTTATTTTTCTTCAACTACCAAATTTGATTGGATCGGTGAATCTGCCTCTGATGGTATTTCATTGGAACACACAACTAACTAATGATCTTATATAGAACTAACCCATAAATTGGTTTGCACTTATGCTTCCTATTTTTCCTAAGTCCTTTAAGAAATTGGATTGCACTAAGTCATGTATTAAAATAAATTATACATCACAAAGAAACTCTCTCATAGTGTTGATGGTACTGAAAATCCATCAACCAAGGGGTATCCCCGATATGAAGTCCTAGTTAGACCTCACACTTTTTGGGATAGGAGCCCCATTCGGTATAATGGCATGGTTTCCATATATCTTAAAGATATGCCTTGGATCTAACTTTCAGCAAAAGAGAGGGATGCAAATGTGCCTTCAAACAACAAGGGGGTTGTTCCTGGTGAGTGTTCAATCACATATATGTCTTAGTTCTTTCACTGTGGGAGGAAGGAGAGGTGAGCCTCTAAGAGAGAGGTAGTAGTACCACCCTAGTAGAGACACACTTAAACAATAAGTACTCATACAACATCAAGAGGAATAGTCCGCATATATGAGACAGTCATGAAACCAATGTGTAAAGGAGGATCTATCAAATATCCAATGAAGTAGTCCACAAGGATGTGACAACATTAACAACAATTACAACACATTATCAATAAGATGAGTTTCAAAATAACCGAAATAGTTCAAGTACTTTGACACATGTGAAAGAAAACATGAATTACAAACCCACATGGAATAGTCTTACAAATATCCATAATCCTTGCATGAAAAATGTGTTGTCCTAGAGGGCTTCTGATATTAAGTAAAAGTTCTATGACACATTGATACAATAAACACCACTATATCATTAGTGGGGCGTTGGAGCCACTCCTTGATCCTCAAAAGAACTAGCCTATCTCTCTAATGCCTTCTAGAAGGAGCCAAGGTGAAAAATCTATTGATCATACAATGAGGTTCTATATATAACTAGGGGGTGATGCCTCCCATCCTTGTGACTCTTTGACTACCCTCATGACTGTTCAACTTCCTATGACTTTTCAACTTACATGACTCTTCATATTCATGTGTGTCCTTTGGACTTCCACTTTACAATACATTTGAATACAATACACATAGTCCACAATGATGATGCGACATATGAAAGCTCATGACATAACATGACATGACACTATTGATAGGGATTGCTTGATGATGTGGCAATGTCAAGCCATCGTTTCTCCTATGTCTTTTATGTCTTCTTGAGAACATTTTGTCTTCCATATCCTCATGGCTTGATGATGGGAGTCCTTGATGATCTTAAGTCTTGAGTTGTGGTCGCTAGTTAGTGTCCCTTTACTTTGCTTTGATAGATCATCTTGCATGTTTCAGCTGCAAAGATGTCTTTCTGCATGCTCCCCTTTTGTATCTCCTCCACGATCATCATGTCATGGTGTAAGAGAGTACCTTCATTTGCAACTCACTCATGATGATACGACATCAATCTGACAACCCCTAACCTAAGGTAGAAAATTTGGATTCATGAATTGGGTCGGGACCAGGTGATAGGTTAGGAGAGAAGGTCCAGTGATTGTGCAATTACGCATTTCAAGTAGCCAAGGGTCAAGCTTTATCACTAAGACTATGCAGTTCGTAGCTCAAGCCAGACTAAGGGAAATTTTTGCGCAGTCCCCACTAGGGGAAAAATTTGCATAGTCCCCACTAAGGGAAAAATTGCACAGTCCCCACTGAGGGTGTTACACAATAATTTTTCATTGACCTCATCTCAGTCCCTCCATTGTGTCATACATCATATTAACATGTCCATATCTTCCCACTCATGCAAGAAGATTAAGAAAGTGCTCTCTATTGTTGAAGATTGACCCTGTTTTCCTAATTTTCTGCATCATCGCTAGTAAACCCTTAAAATCTGCGATGGTTCCCTGTTATGAACTATATCGTTGCGACATCGTCACAGGGGTACACGAGTTTCCTACTACGGTCGAATTTTAGGGCTCGGCGCAAGTCTTCCATATTATTATTGCGATGATTGGTCTGAACAAATTGTTCCCTTGCGATGTCATCGCTAATCCCTATTTCATGACCTGCGACAATCTAGATTAGGCGAATTAGTTCAAACAGTCGGCCTTCTGGGTGATTCTAGAGCTAGTTGTTGGGTCAAATTGGTTCGTCTTTCCTCCTCTAGGATGGTAGTTACACCTTTTATGAAACCTCCCTTGAGGATAAGCCCTCTCTCCCTCATTTCATGGAGGCTCCTCCTCCTATAAAATCACTCACCATTGCTATGATCAACTAGTTCTGAGTTCCTAGTTACTCATTGCTAGTTGGATTGAAGTAGATTGGATAGCTTTGGTGTGAGTGTGACAAGTGCGGAATTGTTGATAGTTTGGTAAGAGGTTGTGGAGTGCCTTAGCCTTGCATTAGATCTTGTGAGTGAGAAAGAGATATCATCTATTTGGGAGACCCATTCTTGAGAGTGAATGCTTGAAGAAACATACTAGTCGGACCCTTGAAGAAGGCTTGTGACATCAAGACTTGGTTGTAAGCTTTGCTTTTGATTCATTGTAATACAATCAATGATGATTTCCTATATCTTGTGCACAATTTACTTGATAGCTTATGATTTCTTGACTTTATAAGTAAATAGATCATTGTTTCTCTCGGTTACGTGTTTTATTGTTTTCTTATGATGTTTCAGGTTGATTGCTCATTAGAAGGAAACATAAGTTGGAGCGACACAATGAAAGCTTCATCGAACACTAGTTTTGAGGTAGGTCTCCAACGATGACTATTTAAGGAAATCGATTGTTGTTTTGTTTTTGTTGTGACTAGACCCACTCTAGGGCTAGAGGGGTTTCCCTTATCCATAGAGGGAACACTTTCCTACGTCACAAAGGGGAAAAATTGTGTAGTCCCCACTGAGGAAAAAATCTATGTAGTTCAAGTAGGCAGTGGAGGCTGTGGGATGGGGCCTTGGGAGGAAAAACTACGTAGTTTCTGGAGGCAATGGGGACTGGGCAACTGCATGGTTTAGAAGCATGGTTTAGAGGCTCAGGGAGAGAGATTGATTCTTGTGATTGTACAGCATGTAGTCAAGTTGGGTTGAGGGACAATGTCTGTGCTTTTTTTACAGCCAGTGGGTCAGTCCAAAGGGATGAACATTGCAAGAGATTTATGTGTTGTTCTGAGAGGGAAGGGAAACTAGGCCACTCTGGGGCTGCACAGTTCAAGAGTTCAGGGAGAGATCTTGATGCTTGTGATTACACAATGCCTAGTCAAGTCCAGGTTGTTTGAGAGGATTCCACAATTCTGTCAGGGAAGGTTGGTTCTTAGGCTCAAGGATTACACATTGCAGCAGTCTTGGGAGGCAAGAACTACGCACTGCGTATTTTCAAGGGTCAATTTCACTACTTAAGGACTAGAACTACACAATTCACAATCCAAGCAGGTCGAGTGAGGTCAAGTTCATGGGTCAAAGAAGTCTTTCCATAAAAGGTTAAATGCTAGACCAGTGAGACTAATGTGTGAAGTGATAAAGGTTCAACTTTGATCTAACACTTAGAATACTTGACAAATCAACAACATAGATCACCCATGACACATAATAAATACATTTTCCTATGTGTGACTGCTCTATGACCAATTACGACAAGTGCGACACCACATATACACTTTACGACAACCGTGGTGACACTTCTGCAACAATGCTCAAAAAATTTGTGAATGAGTGCAACAAGTGTTTATATGGTTAGGAAAACTCATAAAAATAAATATAGACCCTTGAAACCTTCATAATGAAATTTTACACTTGATGCGACAACCCACATGCAAAAGACGAAATTTTTCTTAAGTAGCAAACAGGACCAAAACACTCCAAAAAGATACATGAAATGAGTCTTAGTGTTTGTGACAACAATTTACAGGACCAAGGAAGGCTATGAAATTAAGCATAGGAAAAAATTTGGAGGGCATTGTAGCCACTACAACACATAGTCTAACTTCTCAATCCAAGTATAATTTTTATTTTTCAAATTAATTTCTACCTTTGGAAATAATATATGTTCTTATAAGAACCAGTAATAATTTGTATTAAAAGAGGTCTTAGCATTAAACTCAAAAATAGCACATGGAAACATTGTTTGGAGAGATTGATCTCAAATTTATTATTTTTCACTTCTCTTAGTCTCTACATTCTAGGTACATCATATTTAAACTTATTGTGCAATTGATCTCTTTACATCTCTTACAAAGGCGCCAATAATATCTAATCAACAAACAAATTTTGCATTTCACCCCATTGCGGGTGTCTAATAAGAGAGAATTAAATATCGGAGTCGAGGAGGTATGATCCACAAGGGTAGTCCTGTTAAACAATGATGAACCTTAGCTCCAAGTGGGATCCAGGTCGATGGGCGCCTAGACCTTTTGAGATAATGGTGAGAGTTAAATTGGGAAAAAGGAATTTTAAATGACAAATGTTTTGGTTGGTTATGGGAGAAATATAAGGTGGTGAAACGCTCAACTAGTATGCATAGGTGGTTTACCTATGCATGCGCACTCTCTAGTACATTGGAATCAAAATTCTGTATGCTATGAGGTGGGAAGGCAACCTGATTGCGACTAGGAAAAGGAGTTGTTAGGTCTAGGACTGTGGTGCAGGAGAGCAATCTAGTGTGTTGTGTAGCAGGAGGACATGGCTTGGCCTTGTGATGAAATAATTCTAATTTGGTCCTCGACCTCTTGTGTTTTGGGTAAGTGGTCAAGCTCTTATCACCCTCCTCTGACATTTTGTAGCTAGTAGAGGTGCTTGTGTGAAAAGCTTCTTGTCCAAGTGTGCTCTTACATGTGGTAGCTTTGGGAATTTCGTGGGGGGAAATCATTTTATATAGTTTTTAATTTACTTTGGTGGAACCTGTGTTTATTAATTTAGAGTGTGATAGCAGGAACCTCCTGTTTGTTTATCTATTTCGTCAAGGGATTCACTCTTTGATGGTGCAAGAGGCAGTGCATTGGTAGTGGCCTTGGGTTTTGGGAGGGCCTCCTTTAGTGAGCCTTTGGTTTCATTCGACTAGACGAGTTGTAGATTCCCTGCTTCATTTCAGTGGGGTGCTTGTTGTAATTTTCCAAGGCTCCCAAGGGAGTTTTCAAGATTGAATTTTGGTGTAGGGTAGCATTGGGAGCTATGCATAAGTAGCAGGGTCATGCCTGGCATGGTGGGGCTCCCTAAGGAGAAGGGGCAGGATGTGAAGGATGGATGGGCATAGGGGAAGGTGAGTAGGGTCCAGAGGTGGTCTTAGACGATTAGTTTTCCCAATAAAATTTTCCAACTCCTTGCCCCGCAAGTAGTCCACCCTCCCTAGAGACAATAGTTAGACAACTTCATCTTATCGCAATGAGCCTAGTTTATTTGTAGCAACAACGACATGATGATAGAAACAAAGCGATTGCCTTCATGAAAAATTTATAACACAACCAGTGGGTGATGTTTGACATATTTGATTCGGTCCATAGAAGCCAACATTGCATCATGAAGACGCTGGATCAAATTAAAGGTAGAATTGAACATTTGGAATTCCATGCTCACAAAGGACCTAGTCCTCATGATCTCCATTGAGCTAGGAAATCAATGACTCTCCCTTGTAATCTATGATGATGACTAGTTATATATGTATTATCCATGTATTTTGGTGGTTAAGTGCATCTGGGTCATGTCAACATTATAGCTTTTTGGCATTTTGTTTCTAGTTTTATCTATCCCTCCTACCCAACAAATCCAGTAAGAGTGAGGCCAAGAGAGAAGGGAGAATTTTGCAAATCACTTGTAATATTTAGAGGATTTAATGAAAGTAGCTTCATTAACAAACAAACAAAAAATTACATTTCATCCAAAGGAGTTGTATATAATTATGAGGTTTGGGGTCCTCAAGGGCACATTCGTCTTCAAAACTTATCGGAGAGGTCTTCTCCATCTAGCTGGAATCTCATCTAGATGGGGGTGTCAAACCTTCACCATAGACTTCAACTGTAAATTTTGAGTGGATGAGATTGCATTCTATCCAGACTAAGGGACATTTCATGGTAAGTAGAGTTGATAATGTTATCATTGATGAAGCTCTTCAATTTTGGAGTTGTTTGAGAAACAACTTACATGTGGAGGCAGTAAGTTGAGAGCACACAAAGACTCGTTTCCCATGTTATATTGACCTTATGGTTATTGTTACTATAATTCAGCATAAACAATGATGCATTTCCCTCTCCATTAGTGAGGAAGCACAAAATCAGAAGAAATATCTTCAAGAAGGCCATATTAGCAATAGGTCCTATATGTCTAATAGAAGGATGGGTAAGGGGAGACTCAAAAGGGACAGTCATAATGAGAAGAGCTACTAGAGGGATCATCTTGAGAATCCTAGGACCTGGAGTGACATTGATTAGATAGTCTAGAGCATAATCAGACCAAGGCACAATAAAAACATTAGGGAGCAATTAGAATTCACAAGTAGTACAGGGTATATTTAAAGACAGATAAGTGGAGAATGAAAAGACAAAGCAAGGTTGCGAAGAATATTTACCTTTGAGGTGAATAAATTGATGCAGAAAGCATAGTTCCAAAAAATGGAGAGATCACAATGGCAAAGTGAGGAGATGGGCATTTCTGGATGGAGACTTTAAAGACCAATTGCTGCCAAAAAAATATTTTGATATTCTTCCACCACTCACATGAATCATGAAAAGCAGAGTCTTGACCTGCCTTCAAAATCATGGAAGAGACAATGATCCTCCAAGTAGTACATTCCCACTTTGCCTATGTATTCCAATGATTCCCCCTAGTTTTATTTTTCCGTGATAATTGAGGTTTGCCCATCATAATAGAGTGAGATAGTTTATAGATAAAGGGACCTCCACATCCCCTTGTATGCTTTTGAATATTGCACAAAGCATTAAGGATTTTGGAAGGATGAGAGGGCATGTTTGATCCACATGTAGTAAGTTGGGAATAGTAGGGAGGGAGCCCTTCAAACTAATGAATTCTTTTTTTTTTAATGGGGACATTTGGAGCTTGTCATATTGAGACTTTAAGGAAGAGAGGAGTTCTTTGGATCTGGCCTTGGAAAGCTAGCTCTTCTTTCTAGATAATAGAGCCAAGACTAGCCATTTCATCAAAAAAATTACCCTCAATAGATGATAAAATTGAATTTTAGGGATGAGACTAAGGAGTTTCAGAATCCTTTTAATAATGTGAGCTAACTTGAAATCATTGGGGACAGATCAATTTAAAATTTTGGATATGATGAGAGGAGGGCCTATAATCACAATAAGCTCTTGAATATTTAATTACAAAGCTTGTTTTATTCCCTCATATATAGAATAAGGCTTAAAGACATTGTTGGTCGCCTATCCCAATGCCCAAGCAAATTTGTATTCTTGATTATTATGTGAATGATCACCCCCTTGCTCCTACCACCCCTAACTTTTAGAAATAATATTTTAAACAAAAAACCACTATGTAATTAAATTACTCGTCACCTTTTTAAAAAAAATATATTTTCAATAATAAGACGTTAATGATCTCATTGGGTTAACTCTATGTTACATATTTAATCGTTCTATGTTTATATAAACAAAAATTTGTGATAGAAATGAATTTACAACATACAAGGTTCATAGAAAATGTTATTAAAGTTATAATGATACATTATTCATGGAATGCATTTATCAATGGTATAGCAAGAAAAATTTACTACGCTCTTGGTTAAACATAGTCAACAAAATATTTTATACCATTTTTTTTCAAAAAGAAATCATGAAGAAATGTTAGAGATGTTATCGAGGGTTACACATGTGTAGCTTATTTAAATTTGTATTGCCCATTTTAATTAAAATAATAGAGCCTAATATTCTTAGTATTTCATTCATAAATAGAGCCATTCACTTGGCCATATATGAAGTTGGAGAAGTCCCTCTTTATGCTTTTAACTCAATCATTGTTTATTTCCATATTCTACATCACCACATAAGAACACTCGAAACTCAATTTGCAATTTAATTCTATAAATTGCAAAACTATATCTCTCTTTAGAAGTCCAAGAATACCACAAAGTAATTCACTTTAGGTGTGTTGTTTTGACAAGTTGGGGATAAAGGTCATCAACTAAGAGGTGAGTACAAGCTTGATCCATATCTTAATATGACCATTTCTTCCCATCTAATCAAGGCAAAGAAAGAGCATTGTTAAAATGAGTATATGTAGTTGTTTAGAAATTCCAAACATTTCTATGAAAAAAACTATTTTGTGTAACCATATTTAGTAACATTATTGTGATCTTCCTTACCTTCACATATCATGTTTTTTGAAGCCCTACAGATGGACCTACTATTTACTAGAATAATGACAAGAGATATTTGTTTTCTTTACAAATTGTGAAATGGATAAGAAATTGGATATAGTTGTCCCAACAACAACAACTCAAGGTGTTCCATGTCTATAATGGGAAAACATATTTTATCAAGCTTGTGCTAAGAATGAAGGAGTACGCTTATCAACAATGAAGGCAGTGCTCAAATAGGTGATATGCTTGCAAAATTCAATCAATGTGTGGAACCTCTCTAAGAAGTTATTGACATAATAGGTTATGTAGCCAATAAAACTATAGAGGCAAATGAGAAGACGAGATTTTTTCAGGGTATGAAGCTTAAGGATGAAGAAGAAAATTGTTTCCAATTGAATTATGAAACCTTATGCCAATTCTAATTTTAAATTTTTATCAGAACTCTCATTAAGGAGACCTCACACCATTTCAGATAAAAATGGTCTGCATGAATCTCATTACATGTTGAAGCATTCAAAAGGGCCTTAGCATTTTCAAGGTAGATAGATTGATCTTTGCTATTCATTTTAAGTAACTATCATGGCTTCATGTTTCTCATTGTTTTTAAGTGATCCAATGTCTTCATGGGATTGAAACCAATGGAAGCATATTTAGAAGAGATTTATTCAAGTGTTTGGTGAAACATCTAAATTTTCTAAGTCAATACAACAATATCTAATAAAACATTAACTTTAACATTTTAAAAAAATGTAGATCACATTTTTTTAGCATAGCCTAATTTTTTAATAAGTTTTAGATTTATAAAAAATGTAAATCACACTTACTTGTTCCTATGCCCAAACCAAAACATAATATAACACATAAATTACTATCTAGAGAAAACTAGGAAAATGCAGGAATAAAACTAACTAAATCCAAAGGCTCAACATTAAAAAACATTACAAAAAGAAAGCTTCAAAAGCATATGTACTCGTAATTAATCCACAAAAATAAAACTCCAAGAACATAAATAATTCAAACCGACCCCAAATAAAATTACATTTCACTAATTAACAAAACCTAACTTAGATAAAGCTTCAACAAGTTGAAATATCTAAACCCAACTGAGGTAAAGCTCTAAAAAGCTAATATATCCAAACCCAAATCAAACATAATCTTAAAAACACAATCTATAATCGAGAACACCAATTTTCAACAAAAATCCCAAAGATAAATTGAAATATAGTGTCCATACACCCCAACTTTGAGATGATTTTACAATGCAACTAAAAAACAAGTTCAAAGGCCTAGAAATTACACAAAGAGGTAATTTAGGGCTCTGACTAAAATGCATAAAGAGAACACTACAAACATAAACATTGTGACAAATGAAAATTAGGAAGCTAAAGGGAATTGTCCATTGAGAGAGTATAGTGAAGCCTCATGAGTTGAAATGGAAAATCAAATCCTTAGCATAATAGCAACTTGAAATATCCTTAGAAAATTACTTGTTTTTTATGATCAATAACAAATGGGACAAGGTCACAACAACGAAAATGAATTACATGGAATGTCACAAGGTGTGGCTTTGATGTTGGTAGATAAATTATTCAATTTTAAAGAATAGGTGGCCAGTTAACCATAACCAAGCTTAATTCCACTTAACAATATAATTAATATGAAGTCAACCTAGATATAGACTTCAAAGTCCTTGTGTAGATTTAATGTTGTAGCATTTAATTAATAGCTACAAATATCAACTAATCATGCCCAAAATTCCATTACTCTAAACCATATTCATTGAATCTCATACAATGAAATTAAAGTATTCGATTAAATACATAAGATGATGAATTCAAGAAAGAATGCCAAGAATCTGATATCAGAAAGCGAACAACAAAAAATCAGGATTCCGATAATTATCAAATAGAGGCCTTGAATCAATTCAGAAGAAGCAATGTGACTGAATGGGATGTGAAACGAATAAATGTAATGAAAATGTTTTTTTTTTTTTTTTTTTTTTTTTTTTTTTTTTTTTTTTTTTTTTTTTTTTTTTTTAAATCAACCGACACATCATGGATAAGATAATTTGTTGCAAGAGCTTTGTGCAAATTTTCCTTTATTTGTAGCAAATATGAGCAATAAAGAGTCTAAGCATTTCATTTCTCTGCATCGATGAGAGGCAAAATATGATTATTAACTCATATTGCTAAATGTGTGAGGGAATGAAAATATGAATAAAAGCAAAACTAAAGAATACCCAAGTACTAATGAAAAACAAATACTTCCTTGAACATGTTGCAAATTAGAAAGGGTTGACTGCTTGCTTATCTCAAGTCTTCGAAATCAAGCCAATGAAGACCTGCAACAGAAACAAAACATAAATAAGAAGTAAACTATGAAAAAGAAAAAATCAATAGATGAAGATGAACCTGTAAATTCATATGTGGAAGAATATTGATTTTAATTTTACCCCATGAATATTCAAGTTCTCCCATGTATTTCTCAAAATTCGCATATGTTCAAACCTCATCAATTTATTCAATCTAAAATGCTAAGTAATGAGCTATTAATTGCATCCACTTCAAATTTACATAG
Organism: Pinus taeda; assembly: GCA_000404065.3. Lineage (NCBI taxonomy): Eukaryota > Viridiplantae > Streptophyta > Pinopsida > Pinales > Pinaceae > Pinus > Pinus taeda. The sequence goes on along the minus strand of APFE031429677.1, from coordinate 65,309 downwards.
GAGGACAACGATGGTGAATATGAGTTTTATAGAAATACTTGTGAATCAAAAATTGCCAAGCCATAGAAATTCCTTGGAATTTCTTCATATATGATTTTATTACAAAAAACATTTTTTATGTGATGAAGTTTTTACAAAAACAAGACAATCAAGCACTTCACAAGTATGTATGATCTGACTATATAAGAAGATTGATATGTTCTAAGCCACTTTTCCAGAAAATGAAAGGGGATGGCAAGAAAAACTTGGATTCATTACTTGCTTATTTAAAATCTGCAATAATGAAATAAATGCAAACAGAAAAGGAATCTAAATCTAAATTAATCTATCTCTAATTCTAACTGAACGAAAATAAAAATGACTAGGTATAGTCATACTTCCATTGTAACCATTCTCTCATTTAAACTCTTGCAAATATGTACATGTCAATCAACAGGAGTAAAATTGCAATTAAATTATTAAAAGAAAAATTCAAACTACCATGTACAATTAACAAATTTGACAAAATAAACTTATCTACAAAAAAATTCCTCAAAATTCTTCCAAAATTTTGCCTACAAGATCATAAAAATGAACATGTATTTTAGTCAATGATTGGAAGAAGTTCAAAGGAAAAGGAAAAATCAGGGTTGGATTGAATGATACATTTTTAAATATTGAAGCCTGTTGCACACTGGCAAAATCAGAAATATTCCTTAGCAGTGGAACTTCTAGATATTTTCCAAATGGATCAATAAAGAGTGGATGAACATTTAGAAGGTTTATAGAAGTGTCTCATTGTTGATCAGAATGTAATGATGCACTCTCAAGTGTCAATATTTGTAAAGAATTCATTTGAAAATCAGAAATAAATTGGTCAAGTGTGAACAAATAAATTTTCAAAATAAGTAGCTGATGTTCATGTTTGAAATCTTGGAATTGATTTTTATACAAGATTATTAATTTACTTGACAAGCGTCTACAGTTTGAATGCTCAAATTACCATTACAATGTGTTCAAAAATTCAAAAAATGAAATTCGAAACAAAAACAAATTCAAACTGAAGGAACTAAAGATGAAGCAAATTACAATTTACATTAATGTTACAAATAATGGTACAACATGACTGGAACTCATTTGCAAAGATTTCTTTCCCACAATTATCAATATAAATTATAAAGTTAAATTCATTGTTTGCATTATTTTGCGGGAATGGGAAGATTTCAAGTTTATTATCCAAAAATGACACTTCGTCATCATAGGAATAAAAAATTGGGACAGGTCCTTGATTACCAAAATTAATATGATGATTGAATGTTTGAAAATTAGAATGGATCGGAATAAATCCTTGATTAAAATTCTCTTTATCTTCAAAAATAGATTCACCTAAAGAATCAGACAAAACCATTTCTAAAGAGAAAAGAGGTTGAACATTTTCATTTTCCAAGTCGTCATCATCATAAGTGTTCTTTTCCTATGAATCAAATAAATCAGAACCATGCAAGTTATTGAATACTAAATTAAGAGAATATTCAAGATTATTGATTGAATTACCGATTAAATTTTCTCTACCAATATTTAATAATTCATTATTAAGTTCCTTTGTTTTCTAAAATTAAATTTGAATTCAAAGGGATTGTTGATTGATTATGAATTAAATTAGTATTGTTAAATATATTAGGGTAGAGAGAAAAACAGGAAGTTGAAGATATGTACCTAAAAGTTTGACTATGCATAGATGATTTTTGGTTTTCAAAAATAAACAATTCGAATTCTTCATGTATTTGATCGATCTGTAAGTCGTTGCTCCATAATTTTCAATTTATTATTAGCAGATCGTGAATTACTTTCAGCAGTAGATTGTGCATTATTGTTATTTTGTGGTTGATTTAATTGTTATTGATTTAGTTGTTGTTGATTGTTGTCGGTAGATTGTGCATCTTGTTGAATTTCTTCTTGATCGACATTATGTAAATTTGGAGAATTTTTGACTTAATGATGATCATTTGTAATTAAAATTTGCGAAGAATTGAAATTGTCATTTTGAGCAAGTGTATCATTATCAACAAAGGATATACTTTCTGGCTCTTCATACTTGTCAAAAGACAAAGACACTAAATCTCTGGACCATCCAATTAATTGGAATTGAGGAGGCAAATCTTTAGACCGAAATTGCATTAAAATTAATTTAAATCTAATATAAAACATATCCCAAATCTCACCTTCCATCCTACGCAATTCTCCCAACTGATCACGCACCTTTTCGTAGTCATATTTTTGAAATGTGTGAAGGAAAATCTTCAAAAATTTGTCCTAACTACATACAGAGGCAACTAGAAGTGACAAGCACCAGTCTTTTGCTTTTCCTGTCAAAGTACAAGTGAAGATCCTGCAAATAATATCATCATCAATATTGAAATTATTGCAACTTAAAATAAATTAAAGGAGATGACTAAAAGCAAATTTCTTACCATTGTATTTTACCCAAGACAGGGTCTGAACTTCCTTTACTGGAGTGGAAGTTGGATGAGGTCCAATAAAGCACAAAATCATCAGAGATATAATTTTAGTATGGCCCTCCCTCTAGCACCAAAAATTCTAGGCTCTAAAATTTTGGCCTCAACATTATAAGGGAGACCACCTAGTTGGGAACTTAAAGAAACTCCTTTTCCATTTGGAATGGTGGTTCCAACTGGTTAAACTAGGTCCAATTACCTTCTCTCTATCTCTACTAACTTAAAGTATGACTTTCACCTACCAATAGAGAAGAGACATCAAATTGACTCTGCTTGTTGATCAGGAAAGAAAATGATCCTTAAGCTGATCTAGGGCTTGGCCAAGACACAACTAAAGTTTGCCTCTTTGATAAGAGGACTTCTAGAAATGTAATGATTAAGCTAAATGTAAAATAATCCTAGAATACAAGCAAAAGGAAAGAAATCCTAAGCCTATCTCAGTTAGGAAGAAGTAGATCTAACCTAACCAAGAGTAAAGTAATTAATGTAATTGGGATTTTAACATGTTTGGCTTAAGATGAATATGTAGTTAACGAAGTAGTTCAGTTAGCTAATATTATAATTAGCAAACATGCTTTTCAAAGATCTATTTAAAGGGAATGATTAATCATTAGCATTAGGAAGTAATTCGCATAATGCTAATAATCATTAAACTATTAACAACAAATTATGAACCAATAACATTAGGAAATAGTTCACATAATGTTACTAGTAATTAAATCAAGATTAAATGGCATATTTCTAAGTAAATAGTTACTTAGAAATCTTGTTTCAATGCACAAGAGCAAAAGACAAAAATTGATAACGGACTCATGAGACAATCAAATTAGATAGATAATCTATAACAAGGGAATTCATATCGACAAAAGCGCAAAAATATAAATCCAATAACATAATTCTACTATCAAAAGAAATGAAATTTGTATTAAAAATAATAGCATTCAAAACATAGATTGTTTAAACCTAGTCTCCTGCCTAATTCTTTGAATCCCTTACAATCTCCTCCAAAGCATAAACTTTGTTGCTAAAAGCAAGAGCTACAATAGTGCAAACTCTGTCTCTCATACACAGTTCAGAATGGAAAAAGACAAATCATATTAATTCTCAAATCTGAGATTGGTCCTCTCTACCTACATCATGAAACTCCTATTACAATACTTATTTTAAGAATTCCAGAATTGTAGAGAAGAGAATCTCATTTCTTCGTTCTACAAACTACTATTTATAATTACAAAAATTAATTCCTAATAAGAGAGTTGTTGAAGAATAGTTTTGCTCCAACAATTTTCACTGTTACAAATTATTTTTCCCTCTTAATGGAGCAATTCCATTGATTGAAATCTTCTCTTCCTCATCTCTTCAATTGTTCTCCTGCCAAAACCAATCAAAATTAAATTAAAATGCAAATTAAAAAAATACCAAATTTGGAAAATAAAGCATCCTCCAATCAAAACTTAATTAAATAAATAATAAAAAGAAATTTGAGCTTTTCATTAATCCTTGTAAAGATCCTATTAGTCAAAGAGAACATAGTCGAATGGATCTGCACTCAGCAGAGGTTATGAGCAAATGAAAATGCAAAAAATTAAACTCAGAAAATTAATTTTGTTTACAAATTCGAAACTTGATTTTCTGCTAAATTTAAGACTCATTAAATGACTAAATCTGGTCATGCAACTACCTCAAAAATATTCTCCATGATTTTATCTATCTAATGAGTTTTCATAAGCCTCATTTCGTCAATTAAAACTCAACTTATAAGCTTCCAAAGTTGAAGAGTCAAAACTCCCAAAATTCTGGAAAAATTGTTGTTTGAACCAAAAATAAGAAATTTTAATTAAAAATCTAATCCTAAATTAATTTAACAATTATTACTTAGTTAATATCAAGTTTAAAATATGTCCACATGGGGTAGCTCAAGCGGCAAGGGCCGTGGAAATGAAGTCTCACCGAACTGGAAATCTTGGGTTCAAATCTTGGGCTACCCTTCCCTCGTTGAGGGGTACTTAATGGACATGTAAATCGGAGAGTCCCACCCCAGCTTACTAAAAAAAAAAATATATCAAGTTTAAAATATTAAATTAATCACAAACTAATTATATACCATTAAAATATAATTAAGATTATAATTATATTATATTATATTATATTATATTATAATATATTAAAATTATAATGAGTTATATTAAAATTATATTAGAATATAATAAATTATAAATTTTAAAATAATATAATTATAATAAAAAACAAACGCTATATTAAAAATCTCACGGGACTTTGGATTCCTAAATGATCGAATAAAAAGAGAGACGAGGTTTATATAATATGAGGGAAGGAAGAACATTGAGAAAGTATAAGAAGAAATTTTGATAAAAATTACATACACTGACGTATATATATACGCGCATCCATATCAGATATTGGAGATCACAATTATTGTAAGTTTTAAAACGAACCAAAATAAAAAGAAAAAGTCAATATCTGATATCGTAACAATTTTGAAATATCAGGGGAAAGAAATAAATAAATAAATATTAGGATTTTTTGAAATATCGGAACTTTTAAAATATTTGGGTTATTTTATAGGTTCTTTTTATATTGGGGGTTTTCTATCATGTCTTTTTATATCAAGTTTTTAATTGAAGAGAAGAGGTGAGGTGAAGTGGGGCTCACTTGGAGTGATACTCATTCATTATAAACCACAGCCACTTAGTAATTAAAAATCAGAAAAAATGAACTACAACCAATTAGAAATTAAAAATACAACAAAATGAACTTCAACGACTTTTTCATTTTGAGATTTTAGGTCTCGTAATTTCTTTTAAAATTGGGAATTGGAATAAATTACCGAGATCTAGAAAAGACATTATTTTAATTGTTCTACAATTTGGTTGCAGCGATTTTGTAGGACCGTTAGTGAAAAATGAAATAATTAGTAAAAATTCGAAAGTGAACTAGCAAAAAGTCAAACTCAATGAAGCAATCAAAATAGAAATACGATGCAAATGAAGAATGACAAAATTTTAGGACACTTAACCAAAAGAAAATATTAAAAAGGTGATTTAGCTAAAAATTTATGGAAAGAGTCCCTATTATTTGAAATAAATAAGTAAAAAATGGGGGTGTTGAGTTTTCACTACAACACACCCCAACCTTTAATCCTCCAATGAGATTGTAATTAATTATGTTAATAATGCTTATGTGGGCATGTAAATGTAAAAGGGTTTAAATACTTAGAATGGTTGTAATTATATTATATATAATTCTAGATAACTAATGAATAAGTGGAGCCTTGATACAAGCCATGAGAAGCCATGAGAGAGGGAATCCAATCAACTAGCGACGAGTTCACAATTTATATACAACTCTAATAATTATGGAAGTATATGGGAGAGTACCCAATTGTCTCATCCAAGGGATAGGTAAAGTACATCTAAAGAGTTGTAAGGATCCAACCAAAGCTTTTAATATGACCATGAACGAGAAACTCTGACCCAAAAAATCGAAGGAAAGGCAAGCTTGAGAGGATTGGTAGAAGCAATAGAAATGGAAGCAAAAAAATAACCAGTGAAAAACCCATGAGTATTAAGACAATCAATGGAAAAGAGAAGTTGGTGTGTGTGAAACCCGAGACATAAATTCTTGCAAAAAGGTAAATAAAAATGCACAAGGTTTTGGAACTATGACCCTAAATACAATATAGAACAAAACCTTACAAGACATAACAACCTATGTGAAACTGTGGTTCAACTAAGTTGGTGAGAGAAGTCAACATTGAAATCTTTAACCTGAGCTAGAGGGTGCATAATTTCTAAGTAGTTTGTTTGGAAATGAAGGGGATTCCATTCCTTGGGTTATGTAGGCTAGAAGAGAAAGAGAGCTAGTGGGTCAATATTGCTATGAAAGTTATCAAACCATGATAACTAGGAAATTGGACCATGGGAGAGGATTAGAGAAATCCATAGGATGATTCATCCTTGTGGACCCGTAGTCTCCACTCGAGGGTGGCCTTATTGAAAAAATATTATAAGAAACATAGACCTTATGGTTAATCGAAACATCCTTCAACTACAATCAGTCAATGTTTTATTTCCATGAAGATACACGATATGGTTTATTGATTATTATGTTGATTTAATATGTATTTAAGTTAGAAATATTGAAGTTCTTATCTTGGATAAGTGTTTTCCACATTATCTTGGTATCCAGCTTGTGGGAGAATGTCCAAAAGCGGTCCCTAGAACATTAACTTTGCTTTATAAAGTTAAAGTGACTTTTGTGCATTATTAATGAATGTTATATGTTTTTAAACTATTTAAGTTGTGATAATGAGAGATTATATCACAACCATAGATCTCATTAGCCAAGGATTTAATTTGAGACATTGGATCTTAGGGTTAGGTAAAATCTGTTATGAAGAGACATAAAAGGAGTTTTTAGATAAATACACAAAGTTATTCAATTCATTTTTTGAATGAGAGAGAGAGAGAGAAGAGGTAATGAAAGAGGAGAGGAAAAACAAGGAGTGCACAAACCAAGGAGCCCACACAACCTTTATTATGGTTGTTACACAGATTTTAGGGAAGAGAAATTGAGGGCCCTTGCACAGATTTTGTGGAAGTATTTCTACACAAAAGCAAGAAAGTTTGGCATATATTTCAAGGCAATATTTCCACGCAAAAATTAAGGAAGTTTGGCATAGATTTTGAGGCAGTATTTATGCATAGAAATCAAGGAATGTTTGGCATAGATTTTGAGGTTTTTTTTTTTTGCAAATAAATCAAGGGTTTTGGAACAAATTTCAAGGCAATATTTTATGCAGATAAATCAATGGTTTTGGCATATATTTCGAGGCAGTCTCTTTTGCACATAAATCGAGAGCCTTGACATAGTTTTCCAGGTGGTTAAGTGGCTCAAGATTCAAGACAAGTACAATAAATTGTTTTTGGAAAATAAATTTTCTATAAACTCATTTTATTTTGCTCTAGGCACATAATAAATTTCTCTCTCTATTGGTTTTCCCTTCAGAGTTTTTCTAGGGGCATTACCCGAAAATTTTGTGATTTAATGTGCTTGCTTTCCCTAGTTTCCGCTTGAAATTTACAATAAATGATTCAATGTGTATTCTTCGTAACTTCAATTTTTGAGTGCATTTGTGTATGAGCATTAAACCCCAACAACAAAAAACTGAGAAACTTATTGAGATTGACAATCATGATTAGGTCAAATTAAAATTTACAAGAAATTGGAAGTTGTTCAATTGTACGCATAAGTCTATATCTATAATTTTGCATGATTTAGTTGTGTTTGCATGAACATGAATTTTCATATTTGCCTGCATTAATAAATTAATAATAAGACAATGAGGAATTATAATTTCAAGGCTTTCAAAAGTGGGTTCCAATATAGTTAAAAATTCGAGTATCATGCAAAATGGAAATTAGGGCAAGTAAGTGAAGCAAGTATGTGACATTGAGAAGTGCATTGTATCCTCGAATATGTACAAAGAATACTAGCTACGTGACAAAGTGGTATTAGAGTTGTCGGTTACAACACTGAAGATACATGTGTTATAAATTATTTTGCACAATTTTTTTTCTTGGTAAAACTATTCTATTATATACAAAAGCAGAGTACAAATACATTCAAACTGTCTCGAAGATCCATCTGCCTGGAAGAATGGCAGCATGGAACAGCCGCTTGTAGCAAAAGAAGAGGGAGAACCTGACTGTTAGTCATTCCCACACAGGGGCGATAGCAAATAGAAGAACAATCCCGCGCAGGGGAATTCAGAGAATTTGACACAGAGTATCCAACCAAATGTTACGAATTTGAACAGCAGCGTTGGCACAATGCCACATTGACACATTAACACAAAACATTTTGACATGAAGACAAATCCAGAACATTTTGACACGAAGACAAAGCCAAAAAGGAGTAAGCAAAATCCCTTCCGAGCAGCATGACCTGAGACAGAGCAGCAGTTAATCTTCCGGAACCTCCTCCATAATTCTGCACCAACCATATTCTTCTGCTTCCTGAGCATGGACCTCCTTTGCCGCAGTCGTGTCGGGCTCCGTCTGGACGTCCTCCTTCTGAATGTGTGGTCTTTCCATTGCCTTCCCCGGGTCTGCAAAGGGCGTCTCTATTGCCTTCGCGACATTAACTGGTGAGGTAAACTCTCTATGTGCACTGATTTCGCCCTCGTCTTGGGCTTCATCTATGAATAGCACTGAGACGTGGGTGTTGATCCAGGGGCAACTCAAATGGTTGTTGAAGGTGAAGACTGTTGAACTGAAAAAAGGCGAGGACGAAGACCCAGGAGAGCTAGCTTCCAGGTGTTGGCTCTGCCTCAGAAAGCTAGCACCTCCCGCATGAGGGCAATGGTAGTGGCAGTGGCAGTGAGGAAAGGTCTCTGCCTCGGCTGAAGGGCACGAGGACCCTCCTTGGTTGGAGCCTCGACGGCTTAGCATTCGCTACCGAGGCCTAACCATATTAACAAGGCTGGGCAGAGCCAAATTGGGATGCAAAAAGTCGAGAGAATCGAAAACGGGCTGGTCATTCAAACCAGGGCTTAAACTCAACAGCACCAGAGGCAGCAGAAGAACCCCAAACCAAACCTGAATGAACATAGTAATGCCTGTGCTGCCATCGTTAATATTGTCGCTGCCCTTGCCTCGAAGCACTCCCGCCATTAATATGGTTTGCATGTTTGCCGAGGAGCCAAGCCCTATTGCACAGTCGAAAATGGACGGAGCGTAAATGTTCTTTTGTTGCCGTCCTTTTTAATTTAACCCAATCCACCGAGAATGTCCCTCTCCTCCAGCGTACAGGTCACCTCTGCGCATGGCGGGCAGGTGGCCTCCCCTGCACACCCGTCCCATCACCTTACTAACACCATTCAGCACCCGCATCTGGGGAATTATTTTGCACAATTGAAGAAGCTACAAGTTGCAAATTATATGTTTGATAAAATGATCACATGGACAATTTGTGGAAAGGTTGTAATTAAGGAATTCATGGGTCTAAAATCATCAAATAGTGTGAGGTCGAGTTTATATGTCAATACAAAAGTGCTACAAAGGAAAATTGATAATAAACCAAAGTTTTGTAGATGAATTTTAAGCACAAATTTTAGCCCACGCAAGGAAATTCAGGAAACTCATGAATGAAAGTGAATCAATAGGCTTCAAGGTTGAATTTGGTAGAAGAATGAATGAATGATAGGCTCGATGAGTTATATATGTTAAACCTAGAAAATTCTCAGTAGCCATTAATTTTCTTACACACAGGCATGGATATATATAACACCCCAACCTTTAATCCTCCATTGATATTGTAATTAATTATGTTAATGATTCTTATGGGGGCATGTAAATGTAAAAGGGTTAAAAGACTTAGAATGGTTGTAATTATATTTTAATATAAAATTCTAGATAACTGATGAAGTGGAGCCTTAATACGGACCATTAGAAGCCATGAGAGAGGGAATCCAATCAATGGGGGAGGAGTTTTCAATTTATATACAACTCCAATAATTATGGAAGTATATGGGAGAGTATCCAAATGTCTCATCCAAGGGATAGGCAGAGTACATCTAAAGAGTTGCAAGGGTGCAATCAAAAGCTTTTAATATGATCATGAATGCAAAACTCTAAACCAAAAAATCGAATGGAAATGTAAACTTGAGAGGATTAGTAGAAGCAATAGAAATGGAAGCAAAAAAAATAATCGGTGAAAAACCCATGAAGATTAAGAAAAGCAATCGAAAAGATAAGGTCGTGTGTGTGAAACTTGATACATAAATACCTACAGAAAGAGAAATATAAACACACAATGTTTTGGAACCATGACTCTAAATAGAAGTTGGAACAAAACCTTATAAGCAATAACAACCTATGTGGAATTGTGGTTCAACTAAGTTGGTGAGAGAAGTCAACATTGAAATCCTTAACCTGAGCTAGAGGGTGCATAATTGCAGAGTAATTTGTTTTATTTAAGTATGAAAAGCACCAAGGAATTGTTAGATTACAGAAGGACTCCCTTTATGTTATGCAACCCTATTGTAGCAACACCATGAATGATAACAAGGCCTAGTTCATTTGGTTGAAAAACAATATGTTGATTTCTACATGGATGGAAGACTATGGAATGCATCCTTACACCATTGGTAGCCTGAGAGAGAATATTTCTTTCTAGGTATTTTCCATGTAGGACAACTGAGAAACCACCCAAACATTTGGGTTGGCTCTAAGCATAGTGTAATTTTAAGAGAACTGTTGAGTTTGAATTGATGGAGGAGAGTGGCATTCATGACTCCATCTTCAATAACTGAATAATAGATTTTCCCTCATGGCATCTTGGTTTGGCTCGGGGGTGGCCAACTACAAAGGATAAAACAGACAAATAAGCATATGGTTGGGTCTAAGCTCACCCTTAATCAATTGTAAGAAACTATTGAGCTTGATCAGATAACTTCCCTTGTGGGCTTTAAATACATAATGTAAATTATGTTTAATAAATAGAAATGATGTTGATGGATAGTGTATATTTATGTGTTTACCTACTAAATGGATATCTTAGTATATGTGATACATGTTCATGACATGAACTGGTATATTTGGTTGTGATAATTGTCACAATAGTCATATGCATGTTTCCTTATCTTTAACATACTCTTATGATGTGAAATTCATGATTATGGGTAGGGATGGAATGGGTCACTTGAGCATGGGATTGATAGGCTCTTAGTCCTGGTTATCTTTAATGTTTACAACTATGATTTTTTTGGGCAAGAAAAATAGTGTGGTTGAAGAGGTGGGGGAAGATAACCCTCAACCTCTTAGACAACTAGGATGGTTGTTTGGTTGTTGGAATACTCTTGGTGAGTCTCAACCATGGGATTTGGGTTTGATCTAGTTAGGAAATAGAAGCCTTGAATATGTTACTTATGAGTAGAATGTCCCAATGATGATGTGGGTTTGCTGCAAGATTAAAATCCTTGGATTTAAATTAGAGACCCAAAGAAAAGAGCCATCACATAATATATGATATAAAGTGTTAAAGAGTTTAGTAGTGAGCTAATGAACTGGTGGAAATTAGTTGAAGGGATTGAATTGGTTTTTATGGCCATTAGAATGAATGAAAATGTTAAAAATCCTTATTCGAACAATTTTTTGGTTGCAAAACTAAAGGTATCCTTGTTTGGGAGAATAAGGCTTGGAGGTCTTCTAGCATTTATGGCTTCGAAAGATTGTGCTATTATAAAAGTAGGCCTTCTTGCTAGCTTTTAATTGGTATTGTATTGGGTTTCACACATGTGTTTCTTTGATTTGAGAAGAGTGACAAGTTTCACTCAGATGGGAAACTATGAAAATTTGCCTCTTTTTGGCTTCATTCGAAAAAAATCCATATGGCTATGGAGTTAAGGATGCTGGTGATGGGCCCCATCAATAAGTATATCGTAAGGCCCATTTTTCCATCCGCCAACCTATAATTTCCTCTTTCCTTGAATTCATCAACATATTTTGACTATAATGTGCTTAATAGGGAGGCTAAAAGGTGTTTGTCATACTTAGTGGCCTAATGTGGTTAATATGTAGGAAAAGAGTGATTTTTTAGTGCATTTACTATGTAGAGGCATGTTGGAGGCAGCTAGAGGATATGTAGGAGGCTTGTCCCCTACATTTACTCATCTACAACTCAACTTGATCCCTAAAATCACTCACCTACAGCTCGAGGATCTGTTAGCAGCAGGTGCACTCAAGGAATTGTGAGGATCTAAGGGAGCTAGATCCACTTTTTTCAATATTTTGGAGGGAAGCAATCCTCTTTCCAAGGATTTTGACCCTCAGTCATTTTTGTATAAATAAACAAGCCTAAGGGCTCAATAGGATTCAAACTTTTAGAGCATAAAGGAGTTACTAAGAGCTAGGAAGCTTGAGATTGTCATTTTCATTCCATGATGTATTTGAACTCTGTTTTATGTCAATGAAAATCTTATTTTTATCTTTCATTTCAGTTCGTTTCAAAGGGTTGATTCCCCTTTGGTTAGGGCCCAACCCAAAGGCTCTAGCCTCTCTTTGTGTGTTTTATTCATGTATTGACTTTGGTTAACAACATCCCTTATCTTACTTAATATAAATTTACTTGTAAAAGTTGTTGGTGCATGCCTCTCTATCACATCCCTTGTGGGAAGTGTCGTTGAGTAATACATGTTAGCAATTTGAAAACATGTGGCTAATTTCTTTTCTAGATTGTTAGATCTTATATTAATGCTCTTTTGCATACTTTGTTTTTGCATATTTAAGAGTAAAATCACATTCTTATTTAATATTTCGTGGAAGTAGGTGAGATGTATGCCGCAAGTTAGATTGTGTTTTGATGCAATAAAATTCAACCATCCTTCTTTCCACTTAGTTTCATAAAATTCAACTCATCCTTTCGGGTTTGGTTCATTTTGCTACAATTTGATCATTAGTTTGGAGTTATACTCAAAGTTGCAAAGAGGATTGTTTGTTTGGTTTGCAGGTACTACAAGTGGCTTGCAGGGTTGGCACATTCATCCTACATTCCTCCTATCATCATCAACCTCTTCCTCCTCATCTTACAGTGCCCTCAAAAATTTTCCATCGAAATTACATTTATGAGTCATTTAAGGACACCGTGTTCATTTGTTTTTGTGCAAGATGGGTGTTTGGTCAATTCAATGTCCTTGAATTGTCAATCATAAATTGTCAACCAAGGTGCATAGACTGATGAAGTATAGGTGCACAATATGTGCTTAGAAGTTATTCATTAGGTCGTTATATATTTGTTAAGATCTAAACTTAAGATGGAGGTGGTTTTTTTCAATTACATTAGTGTTGTAATTCTTAGAGATGTTGATTAGGTTTTCCTAGTAATTAATCTCTATCCAATTAGTTTGTAGATGATGTGAGAGTGGTTCAACTTGTGTTAGATTGTTTTGGGATTTTGATCTTGAATCTTTATGTTGCAACTTCTAATCCTCTAAATGCAAAAAGAAATGTATTATATCATCTATGAAGAAATATTGTTTGAACTCAATTGTTTAGAAGACAACTTCTCACTCTTTTACTTATTCAATTTTCACTCAAACAAAGTAACCCAAGCAATATCTATAGTATGAATTGAACACACTTCGATTATGCTAGATCATAAGAAAATAAAAGGACCATGATGTACTAGGTATAAACAAAATTAGATAACAGCTTAAACTAGGTATAAAGCAAATTAAAATTCTTATGCAAATAACAATTCACTGGCGAGCTCATTATGCTGCATTGTCACACAAAACAGAGCAATTGAAGAATTAAAGGAAATCATATTGTAATTGATTAAAACCTGCCATTGTTTGTAGGAGCCCTCCACATAGCAGTTCAGAGCTTCCAATCAACACAATGCTTGCACACAAAAACCAATTCTATTCACATAGAATTCACAAACTGTTCACAATTATATCATTCGACGTGCACCTAACTCACAATGCGGCCATAAGTTTTATAGTAGGTCTCTTGGCATAATTGTATGAATAGTTCAAGCCTAATATCTCTCTCCTATCTAACGCTAAACCGTTGTTTTTCTATTCCGAAAGCAAAATGATAAGGTTTCAATCGATCCTGGGTTCTGTTCTTCGTTAATCCGGTGGTTGACTTGGAGTTTGATTGTGATATCCTGCACTTGTCTTAGCAAACAGTTTCAAGGGGATAGGAAGGTATCCATGAGGGAGCCATCCTCTATCAATCTGCACCTTTCGCTGTTGACTTCGAACTCTGGAACCTTACGAACAATGGAGACAACTACAAAAACCTGGATTAGCTGCGGAAACAAACTGATTCAGTATCCAATTGCAACTTTAACAAAACAATAGGGTATAAAGTTAAATATGAACAATAAGACATATTATTGCATACCTTCATCAAAACCTGGTAGATATGGCTTTATTTAGGTGGTAAATATATAGGAAAAAGAGAGGATCATTAGGCAAAAAGGATGTCATGGTAGGACAATCTTCACTCTACATTCCCTCGGACTGGAGATGTTGTATGTCCTCATACACTTCTTCCTTGTCATTTTCTTGTGCCTCTTGTTTATCATATCCATGTTTCACTATTTTCTTCTTTTTGGTAGAGATCGACATTCTAGGCTTCCTCATTAGAATCTTGTACTTTAAACTAATAATTTTTCTCTGCATAATTCTGTTTTCTTTCTTCAACTTCTTGTTTTTCTTATACCACAAGCTTAGATGTAGGATTAGAATGTCACTATTGGCAATCTGTATCTCACTAAATATCTTCAAGGCTTGATTTTCATTTTTGATATACCGATTCAATGTTTCTAGTTCAAAGATCTCCTGCTTCAAGATGTTTGAGGTTGATTGTTCATTTACCTGGTTGCTTCCTTCTCCAAGGCTCTGAATTGTTTCCTTTGTTGTTGTCTCCTTCTTTTCCAGTGACTCTATATAGTCATACATTTCTTGTTGAGCGGGGTCAATACCCGGACTACGCCTTGGGCTTATGGTTCTTGGTGATGATCTTGGTGACCCTGTTGGAGAATTTCCAGGGTTTTCAATTGGCTCATCCTCTGTTGGCTCAATCTCTGTTGGATTTTTTCTGTTGGCTCACCTTTAGTTGGCTCCTTCTCATTTGGCTTATTTTCCTTAAGATTAATATATTATGTATTTTTTGAGGTTTTTTTTAGAATCATGCTCAACCTCGTGCTCCTCCTCAACCTCGGGGTTTATATTTTCTGCACTTTCCTCCTTTTATTCTCTAATTTTTCTTCTAGAGGAGAGGTCTTATTTTGTGAGAATTCTTCTTTACCCAGGTTGGCTTTCTTTCTTCTAGGGTTTCCCCTCTTCATTCTCTGCAAAATATTTACTATAGGCAGCTCTTCTTCGGTTACTTATGTCTGAGTTTGAGGTGCTTGTTCCTTTATCATTTTTATGGTTCTCTTCCTCCCTTTAAGGGCCCTGCTACTACATGGTTTTTCTGTGGATTTTTCCTTAAAGTGGTTCCTTACTAGGAAACTCTCCCAGTCATCCCCTATACTTTAGAGATGAAATTTGACCAATATTTTTACCAAGCCATGATGATACATGGTGTTTTCTATGCATTGAGTTTTCTTCTGAACATTCGTAGACATTTTTTTGAGGCTATTTAGGAGGAAATAAGGGAGGTTCACATGATGGTCCTCAAGGAAGTGCATCATCATCCTAACACAATAAAAATACATTTGCCCAAACCTACCCTCACAAGTAATAAACTTCTGAAGCACAAGTAATAAGTTTCTCCATTTGTTTTAAGAGTAGTGTTGGGAATACTTTTTTTGTAGACCGTAGTGTCCATGTTCATATTCGTGAGGAAGACATTCCAACCGTCACTGTCAATCCCTCTATTTTTAAACCATTTTTCTCCATTTCTTAGCAGCTCTATAGCTTTGGCAATCATAGACTCTGTTGCTATGAGCTTTATTTCCCCAATTTCTACTTTAATTCCATCGAATGAGCGTGCAAATGTCTTGGTTACCTCCTTGTGGAAGCCGTTAAATTTCTCAATGAGTTGTAGCCATTGTCTTCTTTGTAGCAGCTCCTTAGTTTGTGGGTACCCCTCCAAGAATTTCTTTCCTACTAGCTCAGTTCGAACAATTATCCCCATGTCGAAGGATGCTTTGCCTCGAAGATTGGCTACCTTGACAGGAAAATGGGGCTGGTAAGTTTTGCTAGCTGGCGGAAAGATGGAGTGGCTGTGAAAGTTCATAGGAGTGTAAGAATAGGTAAGAACGGATGGGTTATCATAAGGGTTATGGGAATGAATCCGACCATTAGGCACATTCAAACTTATGATTTGGTAATTAATTTGATAGATTTGGCATAAGATTGTGACATGACTTTTAAATTGGTGGCTAATGATATTTTTTTAGGCGGCCATTACCCTTAGGTTATAATGATTGCACTTTAGTACTATATCTTCTTTGCATATATGCTATATAACCTTCCCTATTGTTAAATTAAAGCAGCACGTACCTTTGATCTTCTTTTGCTAACATTTCTTGTTGTCCTTTTATCTCCTAAAGGTACCTTGCTATCAACTATCCTTTAATCCAAATCACCAAGTACCTTGTAGACTTCAAAATTATTAGGATGCAGAAACTTATTTAGCTGTTAAAACTTGTCCAAGCTGCAGAATGTTGTCCAAGCTGTGGAAATTTGTTGATTCTGCAGCTTAAGAAAAAAAAGGCATTAGTAGATGAATTTTATTGTTTTTTTTCTTTTGAAAAGAAAATTTGAAGTGCCAACAGATTGATTTTCACTTTAAATTTTCTGTATAAACACGCCAACAACATGTTGGTTTTCATGTTTAGACAAAAATTACCTTTTTTCATATTATTATATGTGTGTGTGTGTGTGTGTATATGCACATATACACATATAATTTTTTATTTTTTTCTCTTTTTTTTTCTTTTTTTTTTATTGAAGAACAAACTGAATGAAAATTTCTAAGGTGAAAAAGAAGAAGAATTCTTCTTAACCATTTTTAGTTCTAAATTATCTTGAAACATTTTAACAAATTCCTCTTTTGTTAATGGTTCCTGGTAAAGCTTGAGTCGATGTCCATTTACTAATAGAGGAGTTTTCTCTTTGTCGATAGTCCTGATTCTAATTGCACCATTGTCAAAGACATTCTCAACTTCATAAGGTCCAAGCCAATGGGTTTGAAATTTCCCTTGAAATTTTTTGAATTTTGAATCAAAGAGCAATGCCCAATCTCCCGGATGAACTTCCTTTCTTTGATGTACTTATCACGCCATCTTGACCTCTGTTTTTACACTAAGTTGGTCCTCTGGAAGGCTTCTTGTCTGACTTCATCGAGCTCATTTAATTGTGTCATCCTTTGCTTCTGGGCTTCTGACGAGTCAAGATCTAAATGGACTGTTGTCTTATAGGTCTGGATCTAGAACTCTATTGGAAGTAAGACTTGCTTCCCATAAACAAGTTCACAGGGAGTATGCCCTGTGGTATTCCTCCATGTAGTTCCATAGGCCCATAAGGCTTCTGGAAGCTTTTCCACCCAGTCTTTCCTGTGTTGATGTATAGTCTTTGTAAGGATGGCCTCGATCACATTATTTGTGGACTCAACTTGTCCATTGGCTTATGGATGGTATGGAGTTGAATTCCGATGTTTTATCTTGTATTGGTCCACAAGCTTCTGCACTAGTCTAGATTTGAATTATGTCCCTTGATCTGTTGCAATTTCTCTTGGGACACCAAAACGAGTAAAAATATCCTCAAAAAGAAATGAAACTATAGTATTTTTAGTAGCGAAAGGAAGTTCTTTAGCTTCTACCCATTTAGTGACATAATCAGTACATACCAGAATATACTTCTTTTGCTTTAAAGGTGGGCTGATTGGTCCAACAAAATCTAGTGCCCATTTTTCAAATGGTTCGATAAGTACCTATGGTTGCAGTGGAATTTCATTTGAAAGAGTAGGTTTTCCCATTCTCTAACAACTGTCACATATTTTAACATGTTCCTTAGTGTCCCTAAAAATGGAAGGCTGATAATATCCTAAAAGCAGGATTTTGTAAGCAGTTCTCTTATCAGAAAAATGTCCTCCACATGGCTCATCGTGACAAGCTTTTAGTATCTCTGGTATTTCATCCTCCCAAACACATCTTATGATGATGAGGTTTGGTCCTATCTTGTATAATTCCTCATTTATCCATGAATAGGATGTGCTATTGTGGACTATCCTTCTTTTTTCTCTAGAAGATAAATGAAATGGAATTTTTCATGTGGCCAAATAGTTAGTAATATCTGCATACCAAGGTGATTTAGTAGATACTGCAAAAAGATATTCATCAAGAAATTTATCTTCTATGGGATGATCATTATTTTCATTTTGTATTCTAGATATAAAGTCGACAATTGTGTTATGTTTTCCTGGTCTATCTAGAATGGTTATGTTGAATTTTCGTAAAAGTAGGAGCCATCTAGTTATTCTTCCATTAGTGACTCATTTATTCATCAGGTATCTAATGGCAGAATGGTCTGTGTGGACAAAAGTTTCATAGCCAGTTATATAATGTCTGAATTTATTAATGGCATGAATTACAACTAACAACTCTTTCTCGATTACAGTATAATTTAACTCCCCGTGAGTTAAATTTTTACTACTGTAATAAATGGCATAAGGGGTGAGATATTTTTGTCCTAAAATAGCTCCTAAAGCTGAATCTGAAGCATCTGTTGAGATATGGAAAGGCAATTTCTAGTTAGGTCCTTTTAAGATGGGTGCTTCAGAAATTCTCTTTTTCAAAGTTTCAAAGGCAACTTGACAATCAGAATCCCAACTAAATTCACAGTCTTTCGTGAGTAATTTAAAGAGTGGGGATGCAATTTTTGTGAAGTTTTCTATAAATCTTCTATAGTATCCAGTAAAAACGAGAAAAATTCTAACATCCTTTTGACAACTTGGCACTAATAACTTAAAAATGACTTCCACCTTAGATGAGTCTACCTTAATTCCATCTTTGGAAATATGGTGACCTAAAACAATTCCCTCATTAAACATCATGAAACATTTTTCATGAATTAATGAGAGATTTGTTTCTTGGCATCTTATTAAGACTTTTTCTAAATTTCCTAGTACTTCATTGAAAGAATCCCCATAGACTATGAAATCATCCATGTACACTTCCACGCAATCATGGATAAGGTTAGAGAAAATGTCGAGGACTGCCCTTTAGAATGTTGTTGGAGCATTACATAACCCAAAGGGAAGTACCCGGTAAGCATAAGTTCCCATTGGACAAGTGAATGTGGTTTTTTCTTGGTCTTCAGGAGCTACCTGAATCTGGTTATATCCACTAAACCCATCCAAGAAGGAAAAATATTTTTTTCCTACTATAGTATCTAAGACCTAGTCTATGAAAGGTAACAGAAAGTGGTCTTTTAATGTTGCTTTTTTTAATTCCATGTAATCGATGCATACTCTCCATTTTCCATTCTTTTTAGGGACGATTACTAGGGGCGAAACCCACTAACTGTCAGATATAGGATAGATGAAATTTACATTTAATAATTTTTGCAGTTCTTCGTTAACAGTTTCTTTTAGATTGTCTAACTAGTCTTGCATTTTGTTCAATGTAGATATGATGTATGCAAGTTTTAGGATCAATCCCTCTCATATCAGTGTATTCTCATGCAGAAGCAGAAGAATGTTTTTGTAAAATTTCTATCAATTGTTTCTTTTGCATGTCTTTCAAGTTTTCATTGACATTCAAAGTTTTTCCTAGAAAGATTTATATCGAGGAATTCCCAAATTTTTCCATGGACAACAATGATACTTGTTCAAATGAGAGATATTCATTTCGACTACACTCATAATGTGAGGAAGATTCATTATTTTCTAGTAAATTTAAAAGTTGGTCTTCCTCTTTCACTTGTTCAGTGACAAAAATAAGTTGTATATCTTCTCCATCTTCTATCCATTCTTTAGTTTTTGTATCTATTGTTGTTCTTGTAGGGGGCTATAATGTAAATTCCTTAGTAGAATTTCCATCTGATATAAACATATCGCCTTATCTACAGCCGATAAAAGCATCAGTTGTAGCCAACTAAGGCCTTCCTATAATTAATCGATGTCCTCCTAGATTATTCTTGGGTGTTAAGACCATGAAATCAACAAGATATTCCTAAGAATCTAAATATACACAAACATCTTCTAACACACCATATGGTTTAATAACAGATCTATCTACTAATTGCAATAAAGTTGGTGTGTATTGAAGGTTAGGAAGCCTAAGTGTGTCCATAGCTTGTTTGCTCATTATGTTTATGGCTGCTCCTAAGTCAATCACTGTGTTTGGTATTTCAGTTCCATTGATGTGAATTTTTACAATGGGGCTTCCTGGGTCTAAATATTTTTGAATTGTTGTCTTTCCCATCATAATGTCTACAATTTTTCTGACTAACTGAATTCTTTTTATATCTTTTCTTCTCCTCCCTAATCATTGTGTACTTAATTCCTTAATTGTTTTTGCAAAAATTGGTATTTTTTTTGTGGCTTGTAATAAAGGAATCTTAATACAAACATTTCTCAATTCATCCATCATATTGTAATCAGGCAAGATAATTTGTTTCTTCACTCCATTGATTTTAAACCTTTCTGGGAAAGGTGGTTTAACTAATATCGAGGGTTGTTCTGTGATAGGAGCATCTTGGAATTTATTTTGTTTGTTTATTTTCTCTTTGAGGGAGAGAAATCTACCCTTATTCTGATTGATTTTTATGTTTTTGAAGACCAGATTTTGTTTTTCGAATGGCAATAGGAGGATTTTTTGGTAATACTCTTCCATACCTTAATTGGACATTGTTTAAGTCTAGTGGGGTTATTACATAAGTTTGAGGATTCTGACCCTCCATGTTGTACACTAGTTGTTGTGGTATTTTATTATTAGGATTTGGAAGTGGTTGAGATGCTAGTTGATTTTATTTTTATGGAAATGGTAGGGAAAGTTGTGGGTTTTGATTCTAAACTGGGACTTGTGGCAATTGATTATCTTGAGGAATTTGATTAGACGAGGGTAATAATTGTGGTGGAAAGTAAGATGGCAAGTATTGTTGATATTAAGCATAGGCTCCATAAGGATTTTTCCATCCTTGATTCCAAGTTTGTGATTGTGGCAGAGCCCAAGGCTGGCAGGCTAAATTCCAATTACATTGTGAAGAATGGGCAAATTGTTGTGGTTTAAATCCTTGTGATTGATTTGGTTGGGGGTTTTGCCATGGTCTTTTGGCTATAAAGTAGAAAGGTTCTATTGGTTCTGAGATTCCTTCATCATTGAATACAGCCTTAAGACCTGGTAAGGATGGACATTCCTTTATATCATGATTATCTGCGCATATGACACAGGTTTCTATGGATTTTGAGTCTAAGGGACACTCTCTTAGAGCATGTTTCTTTCAACATTTGGGACAAAAGATAGATAATGCAGCATTTTCGGAATTTTGCTTGTTTTGTATTTTAAGGGTGTCTATATGTTCACTTAGGCTTCCTAAAATATCTATTTTGAAGGTGTCAAGCAAATTTCCTATTTCTGCCTTGCTAACTGTCCCAGCTGCAGACTTGTTTATTCTTGAAAAGAGAGGGTCTCTAGGACTCTTTCCAACTCTTGCTTTACCCCTTGAGATATGTACACATAAATCACAAATATCTACAAATGGTAGTTGGGAAATATCTCCTTTTCCAGTTAGGTTAAGGAGATTGATCCATTCATCTTTAACGGCTTTGAGTAAAAGATATTTTAAGGTTTCTTCATCCAAATTATCCATTTTTTCTCTTTTAACATTATAAACAAACCTTTCTACCAAGTCTTCAAGATTTTCATCTTCTTTTTGTGTCATTTTGAAGACTTCATCTTTAAGGTTACTAGGCATGCAATAATCTCTATATTTTCCTAAGAAAACCTCTTTCATTTGTCCCCATGTTGTTATAGAACGCACCCCTAGGCTGATGAACCATTTTAATGTTGGGTCTTTTAATGTGGCAGGGAACAATTTCAACTTTTGAGCATCATGCAGATGGTCATATGATCTACATAATACTTCAAATTCGAAGAGAAATGTTTATGGATCTTCGCTTCTTCTCCCGTGGAAATTAGGTAGAATCGAGGGTGATATATTCTTCATTGTGAGGGTTGTATCTTCATTAATAATAAGGAATCCTGAAGGATCTTGATTTCCTCTACGCCTTCCTCTACCTCTACCTCTTCCTCTTCCTCTTTCTCCAATCCTATCTTCTTGGCCATGGACATTGTGTACTTCTCCTTCCCCTTCTTCAGCCATGATAGGTTCTACGGAGCTAATATAGTGTTCTTCTAATATTTTTGGTTCCTCTACCAATGGTTGTTCAAAATAAGTTTCCAATTCCTCTTCTTCACTAGGAATTTCTAATTATTCTTCTTCATTAGGAATTTCTATTTCTTCTCCCAAAATTTGTTCACCAATGGGGGATAGAAAGATTACTCCTATAGTTGGGGATGTAGGATTTTCTTCAATTATAGCTTGAGTAGAAGAAGTAAATGAAGTTATGGATTGAATTTCTGATCTTGAGACTTCAGGAAGTCTTTGTCGACCTCTAAATGGAATTCAAGTTTGAGTAGGTGGTGTGGAATCTCAAAATCGTGGTGAAGTCGCTGGATTTGTGGGAATTAAACTTCTTCCTTGTCCTACAAATCTACCCCTAGAGTCTCTATCCCTACGCATGTCATGTTTTAAATTAGTGATGGTTTTTTTTAACTTCTAATTGTACTTCCTCAGGAACGGTGCCAAAATGTTTGATCAATTCAATGTCCTTAAATTGTCAATCATAAATTGTCAACCAAGGTGCATAGACTGATGAAGTACAGGTGCACAATATGTGCTTAGAAGTTATTCATCATGTCGTTATATATTTTTTAAGATCTAAACTTAAGATGGAAGTGGTGTTTTTCAATTATATTAGTGTCGTAATTCTTAGGGATGTTGATTAAGTTTTCCTAGTAATTAATCTATATCCAATTAGTTTGTAGATTATGTGAGAGTGGTTCTACCTATGTTAGGTTTTTTTGGGATTTTGATATTGAATCTTTATGATGCAGCTTCAAATCCTCTAAGTGCAAAAAGAAACTTATTCTACCAACTATGAAGAAATATTGTTTGAACTCAATTGTTTAGGAGAGAACTTCTCACTCTTTTACTTATTCAATTTTCACTCAAAAAAAGTAACCCGAGAAACATCTATATTATGAATTGAACACACTTCGATTATGCTAGATAATAAGAAAAGAAAAGGACCATGACGTACCAGGTATAAAGAAAATTAGATAACAATCTAAATTAGGTATAAAGCAAAAGTTCTTATGCAAATAACAATTCGTTGGCAAGATCATTATGCTACATTGTCACACAAAATAGAGCAACTAAAGAATTAAAGGAAATCATATTGTAATTGACTAAAACCAGTAGTTGTTTGTAGGGGGCCTCCACATAGCAGTTTAGAGCTTCCAATCAACACAACGCTTGCACACAAAAACCAATTCTATTCACACAGAATTCATAAATTGTTCACAATTATATCATTCGGCATGCACCCAAATCATAGTGCGGCCATAAGTTTTATAGCAAGTCTCTTGGCATAAATGTATGAATAATTCAAGCCTAATATCTTTATCATATCTAAAATTATATCACTAAACCATCGTTTTGCTATTCCGAAAGCAAAACGATAAGGTTTCAATTGATCTCGGGTTTTGTTCTTCGTTAATCTGACGGTTGACTTGGAGTTTGATCGTGATCTTATGCGCTTCTCTTAGCAAACAGTTTCAAGGGGATTGGAAGGTATCCACGAGGGAGCCATCCTCTATCCATCCACACCTTTCACTGCTCTGGAACTCTAGAACCTTGTGAACAATGGAGACAACTACAGAAACTTGGATTAGTTGCGGAAACAGACTGATTCGGTAGCCAATTGCAACTTTAACAAAACAATAGGGTATAAAGTTAAATATTAACAAGAAGACATATTATTGCATACCTTCATCAAAACTTGGTAGATATGGCTTATTTAGGCGGCAAATATATAGGAAAAGAGAGGATCATTAGGCAAAAAGGATGTCATGGTAAGACAATCTTTGGACTCTTCAATGGGCCTCTGAGAGGTGTTAGGCTTGGAAAAATACTTATAAAACCTTTATATATCTTCATCTGTCCTTTCCCACCATTAGATTTCTTTTTCCACCCTCATAATGCTCACAGATCCATTCCTATAGCAAAATTAACCAATCTTGTAGCAAAATAGTGCAGTCATGTGTAATCCTGTACCATTGTGTAAACTCGACCAGATTTGCTCCAAAATCTTGATTCTTGTCTCTCAAGTTTTATTAATGACCCCTAGGCTCTGGAACCATGATTGAGGAGGACAATAGACCACTTTAGACCTGCCTTTTCTTCACTACAACAAAATGCAACAATGAGGGTTATAGGACATATTTCTGAATTTGAAGAACAATGATGAATTTATTATGAAGTTCCTAATGAACCATGTCACTAAAGCTAGGTTTCTTTGAACACAGATATTAAGGGGTGATTTATCAATGCAAAGTAAATTAGGTTTATTTTCTTGAATTTATACTTCTTTTAGGGTTTAAATTATGAGCACTGTTATTGCATAGGCTAATTTCTTTTTCAATGCAACTTTCTACATTTTGTAATTAGACTAGTGTTTACATTCTTGCAAGTAGTATAGAGCTTACATTCTGCAAGTGAATTAGTGTCTCCATTCCTACAAATAATATATTTTTTATCCCTACTCTTCTTTCGTGACCGTGAACTTCCCACTTTAACAACAAAGGAGTTAGAAAATCTTCTAGGTGAGCAACCTGAAATTTTTAAAGAGCCCATATGTTAGTATGAAAATTCTTAGCAACTATACCAAAAATAATTGACTTAAGTCATTGGTGAAAAGTGACCCTAACAACAATATGTGGTTGTTTACACTTCATATCTGCAGTGAAAAAAGAAGAAACCCTACAGCAAAAAGATCATGTGCAATATAAAACATAAAACAACAAAAAATAACTGATGCAATAACCAAGAATAAGATTTTAAATGAATATTTTTTTATTAATAACACCTAGTGAAGGGGATCTACAACATGGGTCTATAAATCCCCCTTTGTGGGATGGTTCCTTTGATGTCCTTGTGCTTCAACGATCTTCTTCTCCCTCTCAATATGTAGAAAACCCAAAACAAAGATAGAACTCAAGTGGGAGTTCAAATGGCATGAGATGATAAGGGTGACGATGATAATGATCACGTTGAAGAATGAATGGAAAATGCTCTTATGTATAACAAAGTATTGGGCTTAATTAGAAATTGGAAAATAATAAAATACTATTTACGAAATCAAGATCTAATCGTTAGGAATACTTTATTAATTTTTTGGAGAGGGAAAATATATTTAAAATGGTCAAATATCTTTATTTAGAAAATGATTGAAGTAATTAATAAATAAATGATTTATTAATCACTTTGCAAGGATTAAGAAAAGTGTGAATTCACAATCATTTTTAAAAAGTGATTTAACAATTATTCAAAAAATAAAATTAAGAAATAATAAATGAATGGTGATTTATTTAATTATTCCTAGGCGATTTAGTCAAATGTGTTAAGAAACAGTGATCAAATAATGATTTAATAATTATTTATAGATAAAAATAAATAAATAATGATTTATTAAGTTATTCTCATGGTTTTTTATTATTATTATTTTAAACAGAAATAATTTAATAAAAATGGTTTATTAAATTATTTCCAATGGTGAAAGCGATTTTACTGTGGTAAAATTAATCCTACATGGTGTATTTTGATCCACCTAGTCAGAAATGGCTAGATCATCATTTTTTAGGGGATAATTTATCTCCCCCAATGTACGAGCGTTAGGAGAAAAACGTATGACCGAAATATGTTGTAGGATACACTTCCTGAGACACCAAAAGAGAGAGAGAGAGAGAGAGAGAGAGAGAGAGAGAGAGAGCTTAAGCAATGCAAGGAAGGACGGAGGAATGGAGTGGTCGAAACCTACTAAGATGATATAAGTCTCCTTTTATTTTGGAGTGCATGATCTCAAATGAGGCAGGGGAGGCATACCCATGGCCACCGAGATAACTCACTACAAATAATAATGGTGAGCCCAGCAATGTGGGACTAAGCTACAAAGTACATGATACATGATATGCTGGCATCAATGGGCGAGAAAGTGATATAATAATACAGGAAAACAGAGGCCAGGATTGAATACAATAACATCTTTTGATTTGAGTACATGAGACATAATGCCCCTCAAACTGACATGATGACGGGGAATCACAACCAAATAAGCCATGTTGCATAGGGAAGGGCTCTGAAGATCAGAATGGATTATATGAATGATACATGCATGTTATGGGTGTTGCAAGTGGCAGAAACCGAACCCATCAAATCTGTGGAACTACATTTGAGGTTGGATCATGATTTGGGCTTGTGGGGCTTCCTGAAGGGGAACCCCTCATGAGGTTTGGAACATCTCACACACACCTAGGAAATATTGGTACAATCTGTTGGATCATTAGACCATCAAGAGTACAACTCTCATTCGTGTGATAATGAGTTGGAGTCGAATATGTGAGAAACAACCAAGTCAAAGGGCAATAGGATTCCCTTTTCTTGATCTGAGGCACTGAACAATGATGAAAGTTGGAACCAAGGTACACTACCCTCTACACCACTCTCCTGGAATAAATGTGTCGAAGTCGACAAAAGAGGGCCCCCCAGAGGTGAGGCATTAAGGATTCCTCAATAAAGGCACGAAGGTCATAACAATGTGACTAATGGACTAACACCAGGGATAATGATGGAAGGAAATAAGATGAGATGTAGACTAAAGACTTCCCTTGTTAGATCATGATATGCATGGATGACCTAGTAGCAATTGACTTGATTCTAGAGGGGATGACCAATTACTCAGACAAAGGCTTTTCAAAGACGGAGCAGTATAGTTGGAGATAAATATGAGCATGATGGGATGAATGTGACATAAAGATGTATGGGAAATTTTAACTAGACTTAAGGGGAGTCGAAATAGACTCCATATATAAAAGGGTGACTCATCTATGATGCTCTAAACAAGGGTGACTCGATGATGCTACCACATGGGGGAGGCCCAAAGGGGACCATAAACACACGAGTAAAAATGGTTACTCATGAAGAAAATCGACAGGTGGGTTGATCAGTGCAAAGGTAAAGTGATACCAAAGTATAGGCGACTCATATGAATAAATTTGATTTTAATTAGTGGAAAAATGAGACCTTGTGGAAAAAATGGTTTCCTAGTGAAGTGTCAAATTACCAAAAACAAAGAGAGGTCCATTATAGAACTTGGTGAGAGATTTCCAAAGGTGTTGATGGTTCGTCAAACCAAGCTACAGTTTTGTCACAATGGGTGACGGAAAAACTAGGGTTTTCCCTATAAAAGGGATTCTTGCCCCCAAATCAAATTCATTTACACATTGAGTTGTTGGTGAGTTTGGAGATGAGGAGAAGGCCCTAAATCTTGAGGAGATTGTAGTGGAAAAACTGACCGTCAAAATTTTATTTACGACTTTTAGGTAGGTGACCTTACTTGTCTAAAAATTGCCTTAATGCTTCTTGGAAGGATGGCTCCTAGTGAAGAATAAAGGCAAGAAAGGAAAAAATAAAATACATGGATGAACTACTAGAGAAGGTATAGGATCATCCCCATCCACCAAGTCAAACATGGGGACCAGGTGGTAAGTGTGGTATCTCATAGAGTAGAATATTTGAGGATATGGTAGCAAGCATCTACAATATGTGATATGTGTATGGCTCGTCGAAGAGGCTCGTAGGAAAAACTATCCAAGGAATGAAAGGATAATTGACCATACCTAGATCATTAGGGTCTAGGCCGATACTTATTTTAATCAAGTGAGAATGCGGCCAGGGGCCATCATGCCCCCAAGCATGAGATATTGCCCCCCCGCCCCCAACATATGCTGATGGAGGGGACAGATTAGGTGGGAATGATGCCCCCTAGATGGATGAGTTTTTGGAGTGTCATTGGGTTCCAAGTGCTCAAATAATGGATTCAAGCATTCATCCCTACTAGCACAAGATCTTGCAAAAGAGCGTGAAGGGATGTAGGGGCATGGGTGTCCCCCAGTTTGGTATGTATGGTTATAACATGCTATGATTTTGGTAAATTAATTGTCTTTAATTTACTTCATTAAATGTCAACCAGGATTCGTGTTCTTGTGAGGTGTATGTGTAGTATATATGCTAGGATTTATTTTGCAAATTAAGTGATCTAAAAATGAAACTAATTTTGAAGATGAATGAAATTCTTCTTATACAATTTGGAGAGAGTCAACGGACATGTTCTTTCAATCTATGATCCTATCTAGGCTGAGTTTTTTTAAAATAAATAATCTTATCTATATGACAGAAATCCACACTTAATTATAGTCTATCAAAAAGGGAATGCTTGAATATTAAACAAGAAATAAAATGATCTAACTTATTGTTGTGGAATTGAACTCCTTTTGCACTAATTTCTAAAAATAAATCTTTATACCAATCGACAAATATGAAAGATATCGGAATGAAATGTAAATTGCAAAAAGATAAAGTTGCTTCAAAAAGGGAATGATAATGAAATAAAAAATGTGAAACTTTAAACCCAAGATTGATTACTAATGTGCACGTCCATCTCTAAAATGTACTTTGTTCAACATATCAAAAGTTAGGTGTGAATGAATACATAACTCAGAGAGACTGAAATGGAATGCTAAAACAACTAAGTAACGGTGCATATAAACAAACTCTTTTTGTATTTTTGGTTTATGAGTACCCTGTGAAAATAACTGAAACAGAATAACTGTAACGAAAAGCGTTAATGTAAAACTAAAATGAAACCTTACAGCTTGCAGGGGGTCCTCCTAGAGTGTAGGGTTAATTTAATACTCAACTATTCTTCACGAACGCATCTGGAGAATAACAAGAACTTGTATTAAGAAAACATAATATTAATTTGTCCACAAAAGGATGATAAACATAATAACAATAAGCACTAATACTATTGTGTTCTTAGTCTCACTTACTGTTATTTATACAAATAATTAAAACAACTCGAAATAGTTTTAGGTCAGGAATATGTAAGTAATTTTGACACCTATGATATCCATATCTAAGAGTACAATCTCTTTATGACTTGCTATTTAAAAAGAAAGTCATAGGACATTTCATATTTTAACACATAAGTGCCTCACTCACTTGATTATCTGCTTCCTATGTTTATCTTCAATATGCAGCTTCCAAGTTTGACTCAACCTTTGACTTCTAGATCTCTAATTTCGCTTAGCTTGCCAAGTAATGTTGCAACCTATCTAACAATGGATTTTGCTGCAAAAATGGATATCACTTGCAGAATATACAAAATTCGGTAATTGCAAGATACTTTTGTCATAATTTCACTAAAAACATAGAGTTTAAGTATGGATGATTATTACCTTATAGGTATTGATATTAACCTTAATATGCTGAGGCTTTTGTACAAAAATAACATAAAGATAAAATGTGATGGAAAAAAGGGTGGTTAAAAAGAGACTTTCTAGACTTCAACATTTTGCACATGCCATATGTATGTGGAATAATGGACTCTAAACGCATTTTGATGATGCGGTTTGCTATTTGTTGTTTATGGTTGTCTTCTTATGGGAAGAATGTATGATGGGTGCACTATGAGAAAGGAAATGGTGGATTACCAATCCCACTTAACACTGCATATATGAATCAAATGGACTGAATTTATGTGTTCGCATACATGGTGTCTCTGTACCAAAAAGTGGCTTTGGATATAATGTATTGATGCTCACCTAGTCGACACGGTGGTTGAACAACAACAATGTCTAAGGGACTGGTTTGTTCCTGTAAGATGGAGGAATGATTAAGTAGATCATCCCCATAATGATCTGAAGTGATATGGGACTCTAGAGACTCTTCGGAATGGGTAATAATAGTGTCATTAGAGTCAAAACTACTAGATGTGATACGAGGGTTGGGGAGAATGGCATCTACTGGACTATCAAAAATGGATTCCCTCTTACCCAAACATCGAGGGCAAATGTAATGGCCACAAGATGTATGTGGTTCAAATTCATCAGGTCAAATTAAGGGGTTATTAAACCAATCAACCTCACCATGGATGAAGTCTTTGGACTCCGCAACATATTGATCATGGATTTGTTGTGGAAGGAAGTATGCACAATGGTGCATCTCATCCCAAGGATAGTCAGAGGTGGTCATGGCTTCCATGATGTCTTCATCAAAATGAAATATGGGAGGATGGGAGGAAGACAAACCACATGACGAAGAGGATCTACCTGAGGCATCGTCATGAGAGACAAGGTTCACATGCGCATCCTCAAAAAGGGGAGACGAGTGACTAGTAAAAGTAACATCTACCGATGTTGAGACCAAAGTGTTCACTAAAGAAGGTTCGATAGAATCACAATAGGAAACTCCAAGAGAGTCCCAATCCATCGTTCCCATGGATGACGATAGATAGAGAATAGGGGTGGAACTATCCGTCATCTCAACATCAGGAGGAGGAATCATAATGCTGGGTTGGGAAACCTCCTATTCTAGCATAAAAGTGGGACCGGAAACTGTAGGTAGAGCTAACTCACGAAGCACTTGAAGTGTATCGTGAAAATCTTTGAGATGGGCACAGTGATGGGAATAATGGCCATAGTTATCACACAAAGCACAAGGGTGGTTCGTGCACAGGGATTTGTGCTTCTTAAATGACTTAGGTAAGGTGACATGGACCTCATTATTATTAGAGTCAAAAAGGGTATCATAAACCACATTCTTGATATGAGGGAGCTCAGGACAATTATTGGTGGCATGCCCAAAAACATCACACAAAGTGCATGGAGGAGTAAGATTTGGAGGCTTAGGAGGAGCTGGAGTTGTTTGGGGTGCCTTGTCTTTGGTTCCCTTTTTCTAGACTTTTCCCCCCTCACCAAATGCTATCTCAATAGGATTGGCTTCCTATTGAGGTTGTTGTGGAACTGAAGCAAAGGAAGGGGTATGAACAATAGGTTGAACCAGGGCCAAAGTTGTGTAAGGTTTGAGTTGATTAAGAGGAGTGTTTGTGGGAGGATCATTGTTCCAGACTAGGATCCCCAAGGTAATGTTTTTTTAACTCAACATAGCCATGAAAGATGTAGAAAAGATTCATGGTGGCAGGAATAAGAAGGGTATTTTGGATTGTAGATTATTGTGGTGTGGTTTCTGAGAGGAATTCGGATTTTCCACAGTGTTCATCTTTACATTGGTCGACGTTTTGAGTCTAGACCAAGACTCATCATCAAGATTGATATACGGAGAAAAGAAAAAAGGGGAGTTGTGATAAATACGTAATAGGTTTGTTGTAGGGACAGTTTGGCCGACCACATAAAATTTTTTAAATTAATTTTTA
>APFE031429677.1:0-18418 GCA_000404065.3 Pinus taeda | reverse complement strand
TCTGATACCACTGATCCGGATTTAAACAGGAACGCAATAGATTACAGAGATAACCATAAATACAGAGATGCGATAACCATAAATAAAGGGATGCAGCGGAAATAACACTTCATTTCATTAATGGAAAATACCGAAATATGCTTACAACCAGAATTGGAAATAAACCAGCTAGGACGATGGTAGCTTATCTCTGAGAAGAGATGTGCGGCTACATGTCTCTGAATTTTTCCGAACTTCTGTTACAATGAGGCTCGAAGGCCTATTTATTATTGGGAAACAAAGGAAAACCCTTCACATTCCGAAACCGACCCTTAGAAGATGAAACGCCAAATTGTGGGCCCCGTTTTGGGTAAATTGGTACATCAATTTCCCGGGGTCGTAACTTTGGCATACGATCTCCGTTTGACGATGATAGCTCGTTAGAAAGATCTATCCGAGAACTACCATTGTTGGAATGCAACGCTGTTCCATGGACCCGTGTTGCCCCTGGATTCCCCAAAAAACGTCATTTAGGGCCTCAAATGGCTCCGGAAGTTCAGGACCCGAAAAACTGCTAAAAATAGTAAGTTGTGCTACAATTAAGGAAACTGAAAATGCTGAAAGAGACAATGATGGGGGTCCAGATGGACTTCGCAGGTGGCCACCAATATCCACCTGGATCATTTCTGGTTATGTAACCTGTGTTTTATGCAGGCAAAGGTAGGGGTAAGATTAGAATCCCGACATTGCTTGAGGAAGTGTAGATTTGGTTCTTTTCTCTGTATTTTTACCCTTGTTCTTTCGAGATTACAATCTCTTTTCAAGTATCCCCTCTGTATAGGGTAACTATTTTGGATTGTAGATCACTGTGGTGTGGTTTCTGAGAGGAATTCGGATTTTCCACAATGTTCATCTTTACATTGGTCGACGTTTCGAGTCTAGACCAAGACTCATCGTCAGGACTGATATATGGAGAAAAGAAAAAAGGGGGGTTGTGATAAATATGTAATAGGTTTGCTGTAGAGACAGTTTGGCCGACCACATAATTTTTTTTTTAAATTAATTTTTAATTTAATTTTTAATTTTTATTTTAATTAATACATTTATTTAACCATAAATACATACATTTATTTAACCATAAATTAATGTATTTATTTAATCATAAATTAATACATTTATTTAATTCATAAAAGGTCATGATATAATAAGTTTATTGTATTGTTCATTTATTAATAGAATAGAAATGTGTGAATTAGTTTGTTAATTTATTATTAATGTATGCAAGTTTATTATTAATTAATTAATAAACTAATATGCATATTAGTTAATTATTTATTGATTAATAAATTGCTTATATCCAAGTTGATTAGATAATAAACTAATATACATATTAGTTTATTATCTATTTATTTATAAATTATTTATATCCAAGCTAATTAGATATTAAACTAATATACATATTAGCTTATTATCTATTGATTTATAAATTATTTATATCCAAGTTAATTATGCTGCTCTTTATTATGTTTATTTATTGATTTACATTATTCGTTTATTAATTTATTATGTTGCTAATTTATTAAAATTAAATAGAGAATTTAGTCATATGTTATTTTATTAATTGATCAAGTTAGTTGCTAAGTTCTATATCTAACCTAGTTTCAAGCATTTTGGAGGACGCATGTT
Organism: Pinus taeda; assembly: GCA_000404065.3. NCBI lineage: Eukaryota > Viridiplantae > Streptophyta > Pinopsida > Pinales > Pinaceae > Pinus > Pinus taeda. Next base: position 16,753 of record APFE031429677.1, on the reverse strand, counting down.
ATAAGATTATGTTTTTTAATGCTGATAAGGATTATTATTATTATCTATGCATGCATGATTGAAATAAATGTGAATAGTTGCATGTTGCTTATTCCATTAATATATTTTAATTAAAGGTAATATTATTTGGAGTTCTTAAGAGATCAAGCTAAAGGATGACTCATTAGGCATCTAGAGGATTTAACCTTGATTAAGGAAGAGCTAAAATTTCAAAACTTTTATAGTTTTGAATGAAGCCTTGACTAAGAGAGGAACAACCAAGTTAAGGAAGGGAGAGGGAGAGGGATAAGGAAGGGAGAGATGAATTATTCGTGGGGGGTGAGCAAAGAGTTCCAATTTTTGCTAATTTCCAAGCCTCCATCTCTATTAAGGTTGCGTGGGTGTTTTATGATTTCAATAGCTTCTCTAACCTTTCGCTTGAAATGGTGCTCTTCATTAGCAATGACTTTAGTGTCTTCAAGGCAAATATGGTGATTAGTTTTACCTACATGCTCAGCTAAGGCTGAAGAGCAGGTTCTTTCGTTACAGATATCTGCACTATGTTCTTTGAGCCTAATCTTCACAGACCTACCTGTTTCCCCTATATATTGTTCCCCACATGAGCAATTGATGATATACACCCCTTTCTGTTGAAGTTGTTCTTGGCTGTCCTTAACTGATTTCATTCTTTGTTTGATGGTTGACCAGGGTAGTGACTTGCGGGAATGGTTTTGGGCTAGAAATGACTAGGAGAGATACCAGCATAAGGAAATGGACCTTTAGGAATAATACGTGAAGGTTGGGTTGAGTTGGGAGCAACTAGTTGCGGAGGTGTTGGATGTTGTCATAGGCGTACTAGACTGCTTGTGGGAAACCCACGATGTTTGAAGGATGTAAAAATTGTAAGAGATAGGCTTTGAGGGGATCGGCAGTGGACCATAATAAGCACCAAGAAACATGGAATCTTTGTAGACTCCATGTAAAACATTAGTGAGGGATGGAATAGTCTAATTTCTAGTATCAATGAGATAGTCGACTGAGGGGAAGTCTGAGACTTAGGATCATAGTATGTCAATTGATCAATAGTGACGATATTTCCATTATGAGGAAAGCACATCTTACAAAAGACCGCAAATGTGACATCAAACATGGCATAGGTGTAAATACGACCCAAGAGGATATTATAATCTATTGGGGCATCAATGACCTCAATGTCAATGGAGACTGTGTTTCCGACAATAGTGATTAGACAATTGTGATATAAGTCGAGGGGTTGCGAGGGATGATTGTCCCAAGCACGAAGATTGATGGTGGATGGGGACAAGTCAAGTGAACCAAGTTGCTTCCAAACACTAGCATCCATCACACAGGTGGAGGCGCCTTTGTCCATGATACACTACTCGATTATGGCATTCTTTATGGAGACTGGTATTTGAAAGGAAACTAAGGAAGGGGGGGATGTTCCACTTTGTCAATGTCAAATAAAATCATACGATCGTCTGAAGGATCCATAATGCCTAAAGCAGAGAGTAGAGCTTTGTGTTGGGATGGGCATGTCTGGAGGACTTCCAGCGTTCACATGGTAGTAGGAGATTGCGCCAAGTCATTTACTATGATATAGGTATGGGCAGCTTGCAGAAGCAACATTTTGACATAATGGACCTTTGGGGATCTTGAGGGAAACCTCAATTTTAGGTGGAGAGATATGTAAGGTGCCATTTGGTGATGATAGAGGCTCAGTGGATAGTTTGGGTTGGGAATCGAACGATGAATTTGCAGGGGAGTTTGTCATATTGGCACGACTGAGTCTGGAGGTTGACTTGTTCAGTGTTGACTTCCTAAGAATTCATCATGAGAATTTGGTAATTGTTCTGGAAAGATTATGAAGGTTGAGGAGTTGCATTACCCTGCATTAGTTGGGAAACTATATATCCCTGATGAGGAAAAGGATTGGTAAGCACAACTGGTTGTGATGAAGCAAGAGGGTGAGGAGGGGGAGATATGGGTTGAGGTCCTCTAGAAGCAGCTATTTGAGCTTCCCATGATTGGTACATCTAAGGTGAAATGGAGCATTCATGAGTATAATTTCCATATACTTTGCAACATGCACATGGTGTATTCATACGAAGAGCCTTGCTTTGCTTGGGTTGTTTGCCTTGTTGCTGGGTTACGAGAGCAAGCTAGTCGCCCTGAGGGGCATTAGGTGGTGGACCCTAGCTACCTTGGTTAGCTTGAGATGGTTGGCTTCAGTTACATTCCCCTTATTCTTTCACTTGGGGTTGGGGGTATTGGTTGCACTCTACTGAGCATACACATGACCTTGAGGAGGTATTTTTTGTTGTGGTAGAGGTGGGGGAGGCATGGGAGGTTGGGGCACTGATGCCAGAGGGGTTGGAGAACTAGGCAGTGCATAAGGATAGAAAGGAGTGGCAACAACATTGTGATAACTAAGTGAAGTGACAACTAGCCCTAGAATCGACTGATGTAGATGGGGATATGCATATGACGTGCTTGAACCTTAGTAAGTTTATCTGTGGGAAGGAGTAGGCAGGGGATAAGTGTAAGTGGAACTGCTCCCAACCTGGGGTGGATCACAACTCATGTGAGGTTTAGGATATGGTGGAGGTGGAGGGTGTGATATAGATCAAATGATACCATGAGCGATATGAGATGCCCCTAACGCATTAGCAGCACGAGGCCGAGGCATATTGAGAATGATTGTATAAACATATATGGATTGTGCATAGATCAAGTCATATTTCAAAGCTAATTAGAGCGCATCTTCCTTAGACTAGGGGAAGTGAGTTGCGACATATGGAGAAATCGGGGCCAAAAGAGATATAAGGAACCAATCCATATAGACACGATCTTCAAATTCAAGAGATTTACATATGCTCCTCCTTCTACACCATTCTTGAACATGGTCAAATAGGCAGGTGGCAAAAGTTTGATGGAAAGAGGTTAAGAGTTCAGTACCAATGTCATAGCAGAGTGGTAACTAGAAGTATGACTGAAAATGTTTGGCGAGAGACGCAAAGGTGGAATGGGAACCATGCATTTGGTCCACATACCAGTTGGCAACAGCTCTAGTAAGGGTGTGTTAGAACAAATGAAGACAAATGGAGTATTTAGTGATGGAATTAGATGAACACCACATATGAAATGAGCAAACATGATTTAGAGAGGGAAAATATATTTAAAAAGGTCAAATATATTTATTTAGTAAATGGATGAAGTAATTAACAAATAAAATGATTTTTTAATCAGTTTGCAAGGATTAAGAAAAGTGTGATTTTGAAATAATTGTTAAATAGTGATTTAACGATTATTCCAAAAATAAAATTAAGGAATAATAAATAAATAGTGATTTGTTTAATTATTCTTAGGTGATTTAGTCAAATGTGTTCAGAAACAATTATCAAATAATGATTTAATAATTAATTCTATAGAAAATTAAATAAATAATGATTTATTCAATTATTGTTTTTATTTTAAACAAAAATAATTTAATAAAAATGAGTTATTAGATTTTTTTCCTATGGTGAAAGTGATTTTACTATGGTAAAATTAATCCTACATGGTGTATTTCGATCCACCTAGTTAGAAATGGCTAGGTGATCATTTTTTAGGTGATAACACCATAGGGGAGAAAGATCATATATCATCTATCCACAACATGGTTGCAAACAAACATAATGGGTTCTTTCATATCCGAGAGACCAATGGGGAGGCTAAAATGAAGAATATAAGCCCCACGACTCTTCCACATTTCCATGGCCTAACCTCTAAGTACCTTAACACATTCATGTTTGAGTTTGTTGTAATTTTAAGACGTATGACTATACCTATGATGAAAACAAGTTGAAGATGTTTCCCTCCACCCTCAAGGACACATCCTTGCACTGGTTTATGAGTCTTCCTGGATACAACATCACTACCCGGGCACAAATGTAGAAATCCTTTAATGATAAGTATAGGGATTATTGTAGGTCTAAGGAGACAAAATATGAGATCTTTAGGATGACCCTAGGGCCAGATGAGTCCTTAGAAGATTATGAGGAAAGGTTCCAACTTAACTATAGGAGGGTGAACTATACCCTTGACCCTTAATCACTCAAGCTTGTACTACTTAGAGGGATTAGGGAGGATTTAATAGAGACCCTCAATATGTTATCTAGTTTAGTTATATATCATTTGACCTATGATCACATCAAGACAGTATTGAATATTCATTATAGGTCTACAAGGAATAGAGGTAGGTCTAGTCAAGGATTGGTCAACTCTTCTCCCTCCACCTAGACCATCGAACAAGAGATAGGAAGTATGCTAGAAGACTTCAAGAGTGAGATGTTGCACACTTTTTCCTTACATATTGATATTATGAATATTAAGAGGAAGCAAGAGGAAGCAAAAATGGCACTAGTTATCCTTTTCCCCATATGCACCAAGAGGCACCAAAAATGAGTGTCCACTAAACACCATAGAGGTATAGTTTGTTTGTGAGGAGAACCATGAAACAGATAAATGTCCCTCTCTTTCACACCTAGAGGTTGTATACCAAGGGGTAGAGAATGGCTTGAAACAACTATGTTTCGTCAACCAAAGGAGGCCACAAGGCCCTTGTCCATACCAACAACACATACATGGTACACAATATCCTTCTTACAATCCAAATCAAAATGCACCCTTCTAGCCTTGGTATCCTCCAACTCACTTATAATGGTACATGCCCCCTCTTTGGTACTATACTCGTCAGTACCCTCCTCATCTTGTCAGTCCACCTTTCCAGCCATATCAACCTCAACCTCTTCAATGGGGTAACCCTTCACAAGGATGGAGGCCTCAAGCAGCCCAACCTCCTGCCTTAATGCCTCTTCCTCCACCTCAACCACAACTACCCCATACTAAATAACAAAAGCAACCTCAGATGCCTAGCCAACCCAATTTGAACCTAAACAATAAGTAGGCACAACAGGTCTAAGGTGGGGAAACATCCTATCCTGCTTATTCTATGGAAATCCAAGAGATCAACCTTCGATCTAGGAAGGTACTTTCAATTGCTCACCTACCTTCTCCACCTAAAGATATTAAATAAGTGAAGGAAGCCAGTACCCCTCAAGCCAATATGCCTCCCCATCCTGAAAGGTTGGTTAAACTTAAACAACACACCCCATAAGAGGCTAAAATTTTGGTAGAATTGAAGAATTTGCATGTTAAGATACCCCTTCTCCAGGGCATCAAATATGTCCTCATTTACAATAAGATCATCACATAATAATGTTTCAAAAGGTCTGGGAGAATAAAAAGAGATGCCCCCACTATCAATGTTGGGCAGTTGTCTAATCTAACTCTAGGGAGAGTAATCTCCTCAAAGTACTTAGATCCTAGTAGCCCAATAGTGGATGTGCACATTAATAGTATTGTAGTCCCCAACACCTTGATTGACCTTGGGGTTGTAATCAATGTAATGACCATGGAAATCATGTTGAAGCTCAATCTCCAAGGAGCCTTGAGAAATACCATTACAATGTTGGAGCTGGCAGATAGATCCATAGTATCCCCTTAGGGAGTTATTGAGGATGTGATGGTATCTATCGACTCCTGGGAATATCCCAGATATTTCCTTGTCCTCCAGCCAAAAATCAAGCTTAATGGGTACCTTCTCATCCTAGGGAGAACTTGGTTGGCCACTCCTGCTGCTTACATTAGTTGCAAGGTTTGGAACATGACCATTAAGAATGGGCATCTCTCAAAGCATCTTGTATTATATCCCCCCGCCCAACCCATTGTTGAGCATGATTTCCCCTTATGGGTAGAGAAAGAGGAAGAAGAAGACCTTTATCAGTCATCCCTATACCTACTTGTACATTAGACAGTGCTATAGGGAGTAGGAAGCTAGATGAGGATGACCTTATTGATCACTCTTACATAATCAACCTCCTAATACCATGCAAATTTATGAATTAGTGATAGAATCCTTAGAGAAACCTAAGAACAATCAATGGATTGAATTTTGCTTTGCTGACTTTGACCTAGACCCTGCCAATATTGTGGAAATTGGACCATACAAAATGTTAAAAACAAACCCTTCCCTCTCATTCAAGCAAGAAGAACAATTATGCATTGTGTTGAGGTATCATTTTGATGCCTTTGCTTGGGACTATAAGGAAATGAAAGGGGTCCATCCCTCAGTTTGTACTCGCCATATCTACATCAAGAAGGGATGCAAACTTGTGCACCAACCCCAAAGGAGGATGAATCTTTCCCCTAAGGATATTATAAAAGAGGAACTACAAAATTTGTTGGATGTAGGGTTCATTTAACCCATTTTATATAGTGAGTGGGTGTCCCCTCTTATCATAGTGGCCAAAAAAAATGGGAAGTGTAGGATTTGTGTTGACTATAGGGAACTAACCAAAGCCACCAAGAGGACCATTTCCCTTTTCCTTTCATTGATCAAGTTATGGATAGCCTTGTGGGGAAGAAATTGTTTTCATTCCTTGACGGATTTAGTGGATATAATAAAATCCAAATAGGCCTAAGGATCAGGACAAGACCACCTTTACATGCCCATGGGGGACTTTTGCCTATAAATTCCTCTCATTTGGCTTGTGCAATGCTTCTGCTACCTTCCAAAGGTCAGTATTGAGTATTTTTGTTGATCTCATACATGACACTACTAAAAACTACATGGATGATTTCACCCCTTAAGGAAATAATTTCAAGGAAGCTCTTTCCAATTTGTGTAAATTATTAAAGAAAGAATTGAACTAAATCTTTCACTGAGTCTTGAAAAGTGTGAATTCTAGATGAATGTAGGGATTATCCTAGGTCACTTCCTTTCTAAGGAAGGGATCCAATTTGACCCTGCTAAGGTTGCCATCATCAAAAGGGTCCCTATCCCTCAAAAGTAAAGGGATGTCAAAAGTTTTCTTTTGCTAGTTGGGTATTATAGAATATTCATTAAGAACTTTAGCAAATTGGCTTCACCCCTGTTTGGATTGTTGGCTAAAGATTCAGACTTTTGTTGGACAGATAGATGTCAAGAGGCATTTGAAGAACTGAAAGTGAAGTTAACCACTACACCAATTCTTAGAGGTCCCAATTGGGCATTGTCTTTCTACATCCACACAGATGCATTAGAAAAAGTTGTAGGAGAAGCTCTAGGACAAGTGAAATAAAAATTTCCCTATGCCATATATATCATTAATAAGAACCTCTACAAAGCTTAACTTAATTATACAATTACTGTAAAAGAAATTTTAGTTGTGGTGCACTCTTTGAATAAGTTTAGGCATTATATCAATAGGTAACAAGTCTTTGTTCATATTGATCATGCAACCATTAAACATTTAGTGAATAAACCTGATGCCAATGCTAGAATCATTAGATGGTTGTTATTATTACAACAATTTCATCTAACCATTATTAACAAACCAAGCAAAGAAAATGTGGTTGCATATTTTTTGTCTAGACTAACATTACCTTCAATAAATAAGGAGATGGTTGATGATCAATTTCTAGATGAACACCTTTTTTATATCTCAGTGTTATCTCCTTGTTTTGTTGATATAACAAATTACTTAGTTGTTGGGGGGATCCCTCCTAATCTATCTTCTAAGAAGACGAGAAAATTTGTTAGTAAGAGTGCCCCTTGCACCTGGAATGGGGGAAAACTCTTTAAATTGGGGCTAGATCATACCTTGAGGAGATGTGTGAGAGAGGAGGAGGTGTTTGACATCTTTTTAGCATGCCATGATGGACCTTGTGGGGGCATTTTCTACTAAGAGGAAAACCTTCAAAGTCCCACAATATGTCTACTAATGGCCCACTCCGCAACAAGCCAAAAGGTACATTGTTGATGTGATGAGTGCCAAAGGATGGGCAAGCCTACACCCAAGGATGAGATGCCCTTGCAACCTCAAGTGACTTTGGAGCCATTTGAGAAATGGTGCATGGATTTCATTGGGCCAATTGATCCCCCATCTGGACAAAAGACATATATCATTATGTGCGTTTATTACTTGACAAACTGGGTTGAAGCAAAGGTATTAAAGGCAATAACCAAGCAAAAAGTGGAAAAAATTCTAAGAGAGAACATCTTCTACAAGTTTGGATTTGCAAGGGAGTTGGTCATTGATCAAGGAGCTCAATTTACTTCAAATATGATTGAGGACATCATGGAGCATAATTGTATCAAACGCAGAAGATCCACCACCTATTACCCTCAAGCAAATGGGTAGGTGGAGATAAAAAAATCGAGCCTTGGAGAACAATTTGACTAAAATTTTCAACAACAACAGAAGGTATTAAGCATACCGACTTGTAGAGGCCACTTGGGCCTACAACACCACTTGAAAAACCACCACTGGAGTCACTCCATTTGAGATATTTTATGGAAAAAAGGCCTTATTGTCCATTAAGTTTGAATACAACACATTAAGGATAGCAACACAAATGGATTTATACATCACTGTAGCTCATAAAGAAAGGCTACTCCAGCTTAATGGCCTGGATGAGTACATATTGCAAGCTCTCATGCACACTGAGGTAGTCCAACTACAAAGGAAAATTTTGCATGATAAATACATTAGGGAAACGGCCTTCCAAGAGGGTGATTGGGCCTTTCTATATGATTCCAGGTTCAAACATTTCAAGGGAAAATTGATGACAAGGTGATTGGGCCCTTATATGGTAGAAACATGTTCTAAGAATGGATTTTTCCTAATAAGAACAATTTATGAGGAAGGCATTCCATTGCTTGTTAACGGTTATTGGTTAAAGTTGTATAAGAAGTCTTTGTCAAAGGAGGAGTTTACTAGCTCAAAAAGTAAGGAGATGAATGTAATTGGGGGTCTCACAACTCTCAGTTCATCCAACATTTGATAAGGAAAAAAAAAATGAAGAATAAAAGGGCCTAGATGAAAACCTATATGAGGCACTTGAGGCCAACTCTAGGGTTTAAAATCTTTATGAGGCAACCCAAGAGAAAAATAAAAAATAAAAAAAAATCCCCAAGTGAAAACCTCCTTTGAGGCACTTGGGGCAGGCCTATGGGTTGTAAACCAATTTTGAGGAAACTTGCAGATCTCAAAAAAAGAGAGAAAAAACAAACCAAAAAAAAAATAGGGGAACCTTTACATTAGTTTTGCTGACATTTTTTTGCAGGGTTCCAGTCATGGTCAAAGGAATAAACCTCCATATTCCACTTCTCCATCTCCCAGGATAGTTATATGCATGTCCTTCATCATTTCATCCATCTCTGAATGTTCCTCCATCACAAGGCCACCCATCTCACTCAATTCTGCCTTGGTCCTTAAATGCTATAGGATTGTCCTAAACTACTACAAGATTAACCAAAGTTGCTACAGGATTGTGATCAATATGGAGAGAGGGTTTCAATTCTGTGTTTTCCTTGGGGGGTGGGGGGGTGAAAAAATAAGTCTACCACATCTCCATCATCCACCCTTCACACTATTGAGCCATATCTCCATCCAAAAATCCATCTCTATCCATGAAATAAATCGATTTTCACCCATTCTTCCACAATTTTCAACACCACCAAAGTTTGTAGTCCTTGTCGACAAGCTCACCATGAATTATCAGAGACTCTAAATGCATTTCATTAGATTATTGTATCTTGAAGGGGTCTGTGTGACTGCTACAGGAAAGGATCCAATCCTGTAGCAACCTACACAAACCCTACAAAACCATAGTTGGAGATACTTGGCAACACCAAAATGAAGGCTTATCCATCCTAAAGCATCAAACGACCATATTTGTAATTTTGGGGAAGTTACATGGCTCTTAAGGAGCTACTACAAGGTCATTGTTCATCCCCAACAACAACATATCGATCCACCATTTGAAGAACCTACATCAACAAAATTCACTCAATTAGACACCTATCAAAAAACATCTACATGTCTATTTTGTTCAAAAGAAGGACTAGAGCAAGAAGCAACTAGCATGGAAAATAACACCTCCAGAGACCAGTAGATCAATCGCTATCTTGAAGAAACATGCAGGCATCGAAGCAACCCGAGACCATCAGGTAGGCATAGGTATGACACTCCTCACCTCTTCCTTTAAGTTCATGGTAGCTCGAAAATGATTTTAATGTATGAGGAATGAGTTTTTATAGGATGGAGGTGGTCATCAAGCATGGCCACCCTCGAATAGTTAAAGTGCAGTTATTCACTCATCTATTGCAATATGGAAAAAAGACAAAAATGAGAGGGTAATGATTATGAGTCTGGCCAATTATCTATAAGAGGAAATACGTAGGTGGCAGGTGGGGGCCAACTCATAACACGCGCCTAGCCCACTACCACAAGAGTGATAAAAGGACAAGCCTAAATCTCATTTGTACTAAGAAGTCATTCCTAAAACAACGTTGAAGTCCGAAATTGTTCTCTTTTTAACAATCATGTTTCCTCCCTTTTACCCTTTCCATGATAATTTTGTTGCAATTTCAATACAATCAGGTCATTATAGTTATTCTCTAGCATTCAAAAGTTATTGATCATCCATGTTTTATAATATATTATTTCTTTATGAAATATAATTGAAACATTTCTACATGTACAAATATTTGCTCATTTTGCAGCTAATGAAGAATTTTGTAGTTATCTCCATGGTTAGATAGGTTCCAATGCACCATAGAATGAATGCAAGGTACTACCAGATGGAAAATGGTCCACATATGAATATCCACCTGTCCTCGTGATCTAGAAAACCACATGGATCAATAGATCTAGAAGTCAATTCTGGCTATGACATTCCAGAGAATAGGCAGATTTCGAAGGCAATCTGTGGCAAGATCAGGCAAGCATGGAAACGATTTAGAGGCTAATGTGTTTGATCAAAATCCCTTTTGATTTTCTAATCATGAGGAGATAAACTTTCATATTAATTTTACTTCTTAGTTGTCATATTAGCTAAGTTGCCTCTAGGCATAGGACTCTTAGAACAATTTTAATAACAAGTGTATAAAAAGACTTGAGGCAAGACTGAAAGACGGTAGTGATTATTGTTAATTATAGCAATCCTTTGTTAAATAATTTTGCAATTAATATAATACTATGTTTTTGTGCCAATGTGCGGTTAAGCAATTTAATTTAGTTAGTGGTGAACTTGCACCCAACAGGAGGGCCCCCTCGAGAATTGTAAGAGTAGATTAGTTTTATTTTCACTATGATTTGTTTGTAAATAGTTTCCTTTCTATCGATGCATTTTGTTATTACATTTCCAATCTAATTTCTTCTTGTTTATATAAATAGAGCGCTCACAAAATACCAAAAATATTTACTTTTCAGAGTACATTTCTTTCAGCAATTTCATTTCATAACTCAATTAAATTTCACCAAGTAATTTTGTGCATGATGAGAAGATGAATTTTGAAGTTTAGTTGCGCACATTAGTAACCATCCGAAGTTGCAAAGTCGTTTTGATAAGTCTAGTGGAGATTTATTTCCTTTTAGAGATAGTGAGAATGCTTTGATATTTATGTACTTAGAATTAGGTTTTCTTTCCTGCAATAGAATTAGGATTTTCATTCTGCAGTAGAGTTAGAACTCTTCTTTCTACAAGTAGAATTATAGTTGTTTGTTTGAAAATATAATTAGATTCTTTTCTGCAAAAGTAAATTAGCACTCTCTTTTTGCAATCAATTTATATTTTATAGTTAGATGAAGTTTTGATTTTGAATAAATAGATTAAAATTTTAAGTTCAGATTTCTATTTCAATTTTCCATGAAGTAGTTTTAATGGAAGAACATGTGTGTGGTAGCACTTTGATTTAATCTAACACTCATTCATATCTAGATAAATTTTATCTTTTAAAAACCTAAAATAGAAAGTTGTCATATATTGTGCACATGCACTTCATAAGTACATGAACCTTGGTTGACAATTAATGAAGTAATTTAACATCAATTAAATTACCCAACATTTTGGCGTCGTTGTTGTGGAAGTGTATATAGCGTTCCATTTTTTTGGTTTGCATATCATTTTAGATGCATGGTTAAAGCATAATAAAATCATTTAGAATGCATGAATAGGGAAAGGGATTCTAGGGGTAGATTTGTAAGTAGAAGTAGAGGAAAAAGTTCAATTCCTACATCACCACTCACCCTCGCTAGATCGCGTAGTGCCCCATCCACTGACACTCACATTCCATCCATAGCAGGTAGACATAGACCTCGTGAGGTGCATAGATTTGAAATCCAACTTAGAGGTTCACCAACTTCCTCCACTGAAGTTGTAGTTGAAGAACCTACATACCCAACAAAAGGAGTATTATTTCTCTTTTCAATAGGAGAACAACCCTTAGGACAAGAACTAGAGGTGTCAAGTGAAGAAGAGGAAGAGTATTTTGAAATACCATTGGTAGAGGAACCAGAAGAAGAGAAAATCCTATTATTGAACCTTACATTAGCTCTAAACAATCTACAATGGCAGAAGCGGCAAGAGAAGTACATAATGTCGATGGTGAACTTAGGATTGGAGGTGAAAGAGGCAGAGGAGGAGGTGGAGGTCTAGGTGGTGCTAGAGGAGGTAGGGGAGAACAAGGTCCTTATGGATTTCCTATCTTTGATGAAGACAGCGTAGCCACAATGAAAAATATTTCACCTTCTATTCTCCCTAATTTTCATTCCTTAAGAACTGAGGATCCAAAAACATTTTTTGTTTGTTTGAAGTATTATGTAGGTCTTATGACTACAACAATTTAAACTTTGAAACTGGAACTATACCGATTACCCATTTTTTTGAGGTAGCAAAAAATCTTCTGATTTTGAAAAGCATTGATTCATAATACATCTTTTTTTTAGCATATTTTTTACACTTCAATTTTTCCTATGTATCAAGTATTAACATTTTTTTTTTTTTTAAATGTTAGTGATTTTCATGCTGATTTTGAAAAGTGTTGATGGAGCATCAATCCCCTTTTTTAGAGAGCTTATTTTTGAAACTTTAAATTTTCTATTGTATTAAGTGTGATTAGTTTTGTTAAATGTTAGTGATTTTCATGTGGATTTTGAAAAGCATCAACATTTTTTTAAGACATATTTTTTACACTTTAAATTTTCTTAAGTATGCACAAATTTTTTTTAATGTTGATTATTTAACGATTTTTCGAGTTGTCCTATTTTTCTTCTTGTTTTTCATCTTAAGATGCTTATTTTTTAAACTTTTTAAGAGTTTTTCAAACATGTGTTTTTGTTTTTCCTTGTAATGTTTTTTTATAATGATTTTTTTTTTTTGCAAAATTTTAAAAAATAATAACATTAATATTTTGAGGTTATGATTTTTTATATATGTATATATCATTAATTAAAACTTCAATAACACTAATAATTGGTCATAAATAATACTTTTAAAATTGGAAAAATATTCTTTCATTTGATATAATTAAAAATACATATTCTGACCTTTCTAACAATGTGAATGTAATAAATAAATTAATTAAATAAATAAATACTAATGTTTGGGAAAAATGAAATTTTTATGATTTCTGTATTTGAATTGATGCATTTGAGTTTTTTTCCGATTAAAAAAAAAAAAAGGTGATTCAAATAACATCTTTGATAAAGAATACATACAAATTTGTTTAAAAATAAATTGGACAATTCATTTAAAAAATAAATAAAAAACAAAAAACCAACTCGTTGAAAAAATATAACAAAATACGAACTAAATTAACCAAAAAAAAAGCACCATGAAATTAATTTATTAAATATGTTATATATTATATATAATTATATATATATATATATATATATATTATTATTATATATATATATATTATTTGCAACAAAAATTAATTAAAAAACAAAACAAAAACCATTAAAACTTAATTAAAAAAATTAACAAAACACACATTTAAAAAACTTAAAATTAAAAACCTATAAAAACATTTGAAAGAATTTAAAAACAATTAAAATCAAATAGTTCATTAAAACATAAAATAAACATTTTCAAATTATTTAAAAAAATTGTTCCTCGCCTAGCCTCGTCGCCCTGGGCGGGGGGTTGGTCGGGGGTGGCAACAACACCTGTAATAGCACTTCCCCACCTAGGGTCATGGGGCAGGGGGGTTGGGCAAGATGGGAGCTTCCTGCCCAGCCCCCTACCCTACAGCCCTGGGCGAGGAAATCCATAATAATGATTTTTCTTTTAAATGTGTTTTTTTGTTTTTTAATGTTTTTATTCTTATTTTTTCAACTTAATTTCTTTTTGTACCCTTGATTGGGGTGCAAGCTAGACAACAATTCCATTATGACAAATTAATGATGATGCCCTAGGGGTACAAACCCACCACCCTCCACATGCTTGAGCTATTTGGTGCGGTGGCTCCATGCATGCATAATGTAAATACTCCAGCAGGAGTTGGTTTTGGCATTTGGTTCAATTCTTCGTGAGAGAAGATAGTAAGTGTTATGTTCACGGTAGAAGAGTGTAAGAGGGTGGTGCCAAGCTCTGTGGAATGACGTGGATTCAGTCGAGGTGGCAGGATAGCTGCATGGGTAAACTGGTATGTGATCCACCATTCCTTTCTCCCCTCCATGCAACGACTTATTTATTTGATGGAATTGGGAATGCATGGTTTTGAATTATCAGGTTTTGTAAGAAGGAGAGGCCCCATGCATCTACATACGTATGTTTTCCTGCTGAAATAGGTCCATCTGCCCAGCATGGTTTATGTGTTTGTTATGTTCGGGATTATCATATCCAAGATGGGGTTATATGGGGTTTATGTCTCTACGGTCAATCCCTTCGATATCCTTCTGGCTCGACCTAGCATTGTTGGGACTTGGGGATGGGTAGTTTACATTTTTTCTCATGGGTTTTGTCCTCCCGAATGTGTTGGGAATGGGATGGGACTATTTTCTCTATTTTTTCTAGGGCCAAATTGTTCCCTAGAGGCTTTTATGTGGGTTCCTTGACCTAAGCCCCTATGGGATTCTTCTTGGGCTTATGTTTGTGGCCTTGTGATGGTTTGGATACTGGGTTTGTCCCTATGGTATAAGCTTCGGCGTTTTCTTCATATCATTCTCTAACTGTTATGTTAACGGGCTCTGGGTTACGGTGACTGTAACTTTGTTTGGGTCGATCGATAAAGAAGGTATGCAATGGAAGAGAAGGGAGGAAGTCCCTCAGGTTCTTTATTGGAAATTATTGTTTCATGCTTCTTCCTTGGCAAGTGTGTGGGGCGGTAGTGTCACCTGGAAGATGGGGGCTTCTGGGCTTGGGCTACCACCTATGTAAGCAATTCGAATTACTATTCTCTCCACTAAAATATGTAAGCACACAACAATGGCTCAGACGACAACTGCAAAGGAACGAAGCCCATCCCTGAGAGGTCAAGGCAGAAGAACTAGGAGGACCGAGACAACAGGCAAACCAACTCCTTTGGGGGAAAATCGAGGGGTTGAAAACCAGTTGCCACCATCATTAATATTGTGGCTACAACTTATCACAAAGGAGAGAATAAGGAAATCCAGTAGTTAATTGAGGAATGGGAAGTGGACTTGAACTATCAAGCTAACTCGATGGAAATTGAGGTCGAAGACTAGCAGGCTATGGTGCTAGATCTAGGGTGCACTCATGCGTATGTCACCCAGTTCAAACAAACCTTGTTCTTTTAGTGTTGCATGAAGATTTTCTTGGGAAAGTCTTTGGAGCAGGTCTTTGCGGGCATGGAAGGAGTGATGCAGGACTTTCCTAACTATAAACATTAATTTCAAAAGCTTCAGTTTCAGATGCAAAAATAGAATGTCTACCTTCAACAAATTGAAGAACACCTCCCTTGCATTCTCTCACAGACAGAGCTCCCAATGTCCAATGTTAAGGACCCGACTCTAGTGGATTCTACGTCTGTCGAGGGAGAAGAGTTGTATGCTAGTTGGTTTCTCAGTTTCCTTTCTCTTTTTGTATGTGGGAAGCTTTTAATTTTCAGAATATTGATCATTTTTTTTAGGCATGTACTATTCAAGCAAGGCAAAGACATTCAGATTTATCTAGATCGGTTAGAAGGACTTATTTTTTTTTGTTATTGGATGGCATATCACATTGTTAGGTGCCCAACAAACTTGGTTTCCCTCAGGTCAAGTTGAGGCCACCTAACTATTTTGTTATGTGGATAAAACTTGCTTTTATATTAATAAAAATGGAAAGACCTACCAAGCTTCCTAGGTGAGGAAATCTGATTCACGAAATTAGATTTCCCCGCCCAAAGCCTGTGTGACCATGGGGCTAGACAGGGGGAGGGGGAGCCCACATTAAGGCACTCCTTGATGTGAAGTCACCGGTTCAATTCCCCACCCCGATCGGGGTGTTATATTGGAACTGTCTTGAAGTATATATATTATTCATATGATATATATATATATATATATATTATTATTATATTTTTATTATATATATCTTCATATGTCACATTAACACCCCGATGGTGGTTGGGGGAATTGAAACCGGTGATTCACATCCAAGGAAGTGCCTTAATGTGGGCTCCCCTCCCCCTGTCTAGCCCATGGTCACACAGGATTGGGCGGGGAAATCTAATTTCGAGAATCAGATTTCCTCACCCAGGACCCATGGGGCCACGTTTTAATTTTTAATTTTTAATTTTTTAATGTTTTTTTGTTTAATTTGTTTTTTTATTGTTTTTTATTGTTTTTTATTTTTTTCATTTGTTTTTCTTCTAATTTTTTTAAATGTGTGTGTGTGTTTTATGTTTTTGAAAAGCAGGGTATTCCAAGTCCTTTATAGA
>APFE031429674.1:0-12062 GCA_000404065.3 Pinus taeda | reverse complement strand
TATATATGAAATTAAGAACAACTCATACGAAAATCCTGAGACATATCATATAAAAAGTAACCAAATCGGAACTGTTTACAGTAAATTCAAAACAAGAAAACCCCTGTGGAACAATCGAAGAGCCTCATTTGAACACAGTCAGAAAGACGTCGAACCAGTTGTCTAAAGGAAACTATTTCGGAATTTATCCAGTTCCTGTGACTAATACAAAAACACTTAACAGACGACCGCCCATAAAAATCTACAGTCATCCATATATATATATTGATGCAGTAAATATACATGTATAATGAGAAGGGGATTTGTGGGCCTTCTTTCAAAATAACAGTTTCTCTATTGCAAGACAAATAGAAACAAACGGGAACCCTGAGGATAATGCCCCTCTCTCAGATTAAATCTTATAAACTGTTCCAGCCTGATAAAGTAGGAAATGTATAACTGAGAAGCTAATAAACACGCAGAGACGAGCCGCCGTGGCATGCAAAACATTGTACATAGATACAAAAGGAAATAATTGTATAAATAACCAGTCCTCATCATTAACTGTCCAGGAAGCCGAATCGAATCCAGGGATTCGCGGCATTACCTCGGATTCTACATTAAGAAACCCATAACAATAAATTACAAGATAAACACATCATCCTCAGGGAAGAGGATCTGAGGATAATAACCCATGGTTGGAAGCCGATAACAGTAACAGCCAAACCCCTCATTGACAGAGAGGTCGAAGAACAACAAATCATCCATGGAATCGCAGTCCCTGACCAGACAAAGGTAAGTATTAAAACATTCGGCGTGGAAAACACAGTCACCTCTCTCTCTGAGGATGGAGAGCTTACCTCTGGTGGTGACAGCGGGAGTAATTTCGGAATGCACAGCCTCGCTACCGCACCAGAAAACAATTCCTATTTCCATCACACAAACAAATCGATTAGAAACCAAGTTTAGTCAAGCGTTATAATCAGAGGAAATAACAAGGAAGTAAATAGTAAAAGCACGTTCACCTGATACAACGATGCACGGACTGAGGACTGTTTCAGAAATTCATCGTTACCCAGATGCGATTGTAGGTTGAACGGCCGAAGCATCAGGCCAAGTTTTTCAGCGGCCGCGCAAATGTAAAACCCAGAGCAGCCTCTCGACGGAAAAGCAAATGGAAGCCCTAGCCGAGACAGGGGAATAAAACCCCAATGAAAATCAGGAAAGCGCGGGAACAAACCTCCGCCGTGGATCACCATCGACATCCCGAGGTCTGGACTAAACCCAAGAACATTCAATGCCAGAGCTACCCTCGCGAACCGTGGCAGGATCGATGGTCAGCATTCTCTGGGAAAGGTCACCTGGCGTAGATCGAGGCACACCTGGAGCGCATTCATATTTTTCCGTATGACCAAATCCGAAAAATGCAGGAGTCAATTAATACCATAGTCCATCATCGCGAGAACGCAACTTGCTATTCACGCAAAAGCATAGGGTTTGTAATATATATATATTGGTACCAAAGTTCATGTTATAATACTTGGCTAAGGTTATGAAAGAATTCCGTATACATAAATAAAAAAATTTAATTGTTTATAATAATATTTGATTATATTATTGTTTATTCATATGGAGAGTTATGACATAACCTCTGTTCGTATTATGGAAAAGCGAGAGATTAAAGCTATCTAACCAAGTGCCTGTAAGCAATTTATGATTCGGCACCCATAGAATCCTTATAATGACTGATGTAAGCTATCTTCTTACATCGTTAGTTCCCCACGGTTTTGAACTATATTGTGATCACTATCTGGAATCTCAGAAACAAAGCTATTTTATCATTATGTACAATTTCTTTTTCTTTTCTTTTCTTTTCTTCTTCTTTTTTTTTTTTTGTGTAAATTGGACTATTTCTATTATAATACAAAAAAAGTACAGAGGGTTACATTTGCCGCCATGAGTTGGCTACCTTAACAAGATGACAATGAAACTGAGACTGAGCCCGAAGAGCTATCCGCTGACCCCAAACAAGAGCTATGACCATGCTCAAAACTTCAAAAAGCTGAATCATCCACTCCCTGCTATCGCAAGGGAGGAGTTTGCAGACTCTAACAGTACTGTTATGGTTCTTACCGTCACTGAAATTACATAACATGACCGACATATACCTAGACATAGACATTACAGACGCTTATGTAAAAAGCCAGGACTGAATTAAACATGACACAGACATTACAGATGCTTATGTAAAAAGCCAGGACTGAATTAAACATTACAGACTCTGATATGGAGATAGACATAGACAAAACTGACTCATAGTTTTGACATTGGCCGCTGCCATGACTTCTAGAAA
This sequence comes from Pinus taeda, assembly GCA_000404065.3. NCBI lineage: Eukaryota > Viridiplantae > Streptophyta > Pinopsida > Pinales > Pinaceae > Pinus > Pinus taeda. The sequence continues at coordinate 9,730 of APFE031429674.1, read as the reverse complement.
CAAACTGATCATAGGAGAACCATACCATCCCGAACGTCCAGGCCGCTAGCTTAGGTGTAAGGATTTGGAGGCTCCTCCACCGCAGGAGGGATAAAAGTGCCTTCTGGTTCCTCCACCACCGGGCAGACATAGGATTCTGATGCGCTCGAGTCGGTGTGCGGCGCGTTGTCGCTATCAGGCGCACTTGGACCTGCTTTGTTCTTCGCCACCTCACCCGAGGCTTCCACAGGCTGAGGTCGCTGACCCCGAACAGGCAATGGTAGCCTTGGAGCTGCTGGGTCGTCTGGCCTATCAACGTGCTCGCATTTTTCAATGCGCACTGAGACGTAATACACGGCATTGTCCATTGTGCAGGTGTGTCTGAACTGGGTTGATGAATGCCCGCCGAACGGGCATACCGGAGTTCGTCCCCTGCCTCTCCCTCTTCCGCGCTCTGTGGATCATGGCGAACGAGTTCCCGCCGAAGACTCTGAAGAATGAGGCGCAGAAGCCAGAGATCTGGCTATGCCTCGCGAGCCACCCCGCCTGCAGGCACCCCGCTGTCTTTCTCGTGGCATTTTGTGACCACCACCGCCTCAACCACAGCCCCAAGTCTGTACTGAGGTCGCAGAGATACCCAGGGCCAAAGGCGACCTGAATAGTGACTCGCCCTGAACCCGGACTGAGCAGTGTGCTGCAGGGTGACAGCTCGAACCCAGACACTAAAAGATGGCGTTGCCTCACCACTCGAATCAGGGCCACAATTCACCTGGCCACCGCTCGAACCAGGGCCACAATTCAGACTAAGACCAGATAATTCGAACCAGAACACCTTAATTTGAACCAGGACATAAATTGAACCATGACACAACTCGAACCAAGACCACAATTTTAACCCAGACCAACAAGCGAGGCAGGACTTTGAGCCACGAGTGACCAGGTAAGTCCAGCTCGAAGCCGGGGCTTTCAGAGACGAGGGCCGAGGTTGTTGCTTGGCAGCATTGTCCCGCAAAGCCAACATCCGAAGACTGAACTCTCCTCTCACCAACAATTTCAAACCTAGTTGCAGAGAACCAGAGCTTCGCTCTCCTTCCAAATGACCCCCTCTGGACATCGGGCTGATCCATCTGCGCCTAAAACCTTTGCCTGCGTTTGAAATCCCGCCACCTTTAATGCTGGCCGGACGGCTTCCGGATCCTTCGTTCCATTTGGCCTGAATAGGCGGCCACTTGACAATGAATGCCGCCGCCCTCTCCATAAATATCTTACCTATCACCCGCATCCGGGGATCACTATGTACAATTTCATAAACGAAGCAAAAAGTTAAATGGATTGTGCAGAATGAATATATATATTATCCTTATAAAAAATGAATTTTTTTAATTAAAAAACGATAGGTTAAGATTTTTGAATTCTTTTATTTCTAAAAATTAATTATTATATATAATAAAATATTATTTATCAAATTAAATTGTTATATTTATAAAAATATTCATATATAAATAATTATATTATCTATATATATATGAACTAAATATTTTTCCTTAAAGTTTGCATTCCACATAGCTATCATGACTTAGTATGAAAAAGAAATAATACAACTTAAATTGTTTATTTTTCTCAAAAATTAGAGACTCTTAAAATTATATAATCCCTATTTTTGGAAAAGTCTTTTTTTCCATGATTTATTATAGAAAAAGGAAATTTGTCAATTTTTTTTATTATAACAAAAGGATAAGTACATAAATATTAGGAAATTATTATAAATTTACATTAAAAAATTCTGTAATCTTTTTTACTCGAACAATCTATTATAAAAATTATTAATATATTTATATTTAATGAGAAAATATATAAATAATAATTTAGAAATTTAATGATTTAATATAAATTTTTTTTTAAATATTATTAAATAAAAAATTCAAGCACATAAGTTTTATATAACTATTTAATATATAAATGTTTAATAAAAAAATTAATATAACTATTAATATATAATTACTAAAAAAATTATGTAAATATATAATTTTTTTTTATGAAAATAAATATATAAATTAATTACAAATATGTAGTTGTTTATTTGAATTCTATATTTTGAAAATGAAGTGTGAACGTTGATTTTTTTTGTGGAATATTATAAATATTTAATAAAATTTATATTATATATATTTTTTCTTATTTCCATATATAGAGAGAGTGTTTTTCTTCCTTAATAAGCTAAAGCTTTATATTAATCAAAAAATAGCTTTATATGATTTTACATAGATTTTAATAGTAACCATAAAAGATGCATCCTCTTTTTAGCAAACCATGCAAGTCAATCACACCAATACAATCTTGAATCCCATTAAAGCCAAAGAAAAAGACCACATCCCATATTATGTGCCAAAGACACAATTGGCCTATAACATTATCCAATTGTCCTGCAAAAAAAAATAGACATTTTCTAGATACATATGACCCCGACAAACTTAAAACCATGGAGAGGCTACCCAAAATACATATAGGCATAAAAAATTTTCACAACCTATCCACATGATAACTATACCAACAAAATCAACCAATATCGAAGCCCCATAACTCACCATTGAACGTAGAGAAAGAGGACGAGAGAGAGAATTTAATGGGCTATTTAAGTTATTTGGTGATGTGAAATATGAGGAGAACTTACTTAGATTCATTGACTATTTTGAAATACATGTAAGATGTCATTGAGCCAAATTAGCTAGGCCAGTTATTTGACTTCACTCCATATTCGAATTGGGTTAAGTTAGGTTGCTCAAAATTTAATTGGTGGATATCTCATGTAACATCCTTGAAATAATGGGAAGTTTGTCGCTTGTACTTCGCATGAAAATAAGGATCTTGTAAAATTTGTACGGAACAATAAACACATGACTATGTTATTGTGTAAAAGTTGTACGGAACAATAAACACGTGACTATGTTATAGAGTATTGAATGTCTTTTATGTTTTGATCTACAGAAACTTGTAACTAGTAAAAGTTGTACGGAACAATAAACACATGACTATGTTATTGTGTAAAAGTTGTACGGAACAATAACCACGTGACTATGTTATAGAATATTGAATGCGTTTTATGTTTTGATCTAAAGAAACTTGTAAAATTAAATTTTTTATAGAATAGTAAAAGGCTGACTATGTTACAAGTATTTAATGCCGTATATGTTTGGATCTAATTAATGTTGTAAAAGTCGTGACGAGGAATAATGTGGCTACATATTGAGTATTAAATATTAATTTGTGTTTATTATTCACCGATTGTTTTAACAATCATTGAATGTGAGAAGTTTAATGTATAACCTATCCTCATAAAAAATACAAACAATTTCATGGTTTGATAATAATAATTATATGTAATCATATTTGCACATATCTAAGTAGCGCCTTCCCTAATGATATATTAGGGTTTTAATATATGCCTAATTCTCATTAGATGAATAAATATTTTATCATGTAAATACATATTTCACTATTTTGGACGATGTCAAGGTTAATAAAAACATTACCATAAATGTCTTGATTCTCATATTTGGAAATCAACCTCTTTGTAAAGTATAACAAGAATTATATGTATCTAAAAATTATAATTTCAATAAGAATTTGGAAACACTTTTAAATGCAAGGAATTTGTTTACTTCTTCCAATCCAGATATCTTTATCTCTCATTAATCCCTAATCACTTTGTTACTAAGATTTAAGATGGGAGCCATCATTTGGCCATCAACTTAACCCGGACTAGAAGTGCATATAATTAATTTCTATATAAATTTTTATCTTTCATTAATCCCTAATCACTTTGTTACTAAGATTTAAAATAGGCACCAACCCTTTGACCCTCAAACCTTTGACCTACAATAGAAGAGCATATAATAATTTCTATATGAATTTTAGTTTTAAATAAAAAATTACACATCCAACTTAGTTAAATTTGAAATGAAAAGCATTTCATTTCTTCCTTTTTTTTTTAATTTAAAATGTAAATAAATATTTAATAATATATTCTAATAATTCTTCTTTTGATATGATTTTTATTTTAATAATTATTTAAAAATATGAAAATTATGGCAAATTGGTTTATAAAAGAAGTTTATCATTTTTGTTTAATCCATTTTTGTGATCACTAATTCACTTATGCATATATATTACATATTTATCAAAATTACAATTTAGTAGTGGGTATTGTGAAGAAAATGCTAAGCTGTGGTGGATTATTATTCTCTTCATAAGATAGATGATTGCAATTTGAATCAACCCTATTCTCTTGCTCTTTGGATTTATAAACAACACTTATCAATATTCTTTATCTGATGAGCAAAATAATATAATCTATAAGAACTAATAAGTGACATAAAATAATTTAATATATTTTAGACATTAACAAAAGAGCTTAATTGATTTGATTTCATACTTATATAACAAGCAAAAAAAATTCATATAAAAAAAAAAACCATTTGGTTATTAGAAAGTGGAATATGACATTTTTTATTGTAAAAATTGAACATTAAATTTATGATGTTTATTTTCTATTAGAGAAATTGAAATGCAAATTAAAAATAATGTTCATTTTACAAATTAGAGATTCATATAATTTAATTATATTTATTATACTGGTTATAGTTTACGGATTATGTAATTCTCACCTAATATTATTCACTTGTTAATTTAATTATTCTATAATAAATTAATGAGGTATTTTCACAATTTTCCAATAACCTTGAATTTTAAAAATTTACCTCAAATTCTCAACGTGGCCATTGCAGGCACAAAACTATTTTCATTTTCACATCACATATATATGATTTTCATTAAATTTATTTGCAAATATATTTGATGAAAAAAATATTGTTTAATAAACCCATATAAGCTTATTATTGTATTTGTATTTAACCATTGGGTTGTCAACATTATATTTTTTTAATTTAATGTAGGATATAATTATTAATACATTTATACTATTATTATTATTTTTTATATTATTATTAAAAGATGCATTTTTCATTATTTCAGGAATATATATATTTACTTTAATAATATTCAGGTTTAGAGAATAATAAGATAAGAATTGATTTTTTCACAATTCATTTGTAAAATAACTAGTATAGATCCATTTTAAGCACAATCTTAAAGGATCAAATTTATTTAGATGCAAAAGAATTTTAGAGTGCAAAATTTGAAAAGGAATTACATTTCTCTTATCCATCTCACACATATTTTTTTATATTGAATTACCTTACATAAAATTACAGACAAGTAACTAAGCATGCATAACATATTCATTTTTTCTTTTTTATTATAACTCACATTGCTTTTCTATTTAGAGAATATTTTATTTTTGTTTTTCTTGTCAACTCCAAACCAAAATTACACATTCCCTCATACTTAATTGTAGAATGAGCATCTCAACTCAATCATTTTATCTATGAAAATTCTAAATAACTTCTGTTTTTACATAAAAGAATAACTTATTTTAATTTATCATGTCTAAGTTTTCAATAAAATTTAATCATTTAAATTGAAGTAATGTCTTTTTAAATTTGATTCCTATATATATCTTTCTTTATAAAATGTTAAAAAAAATATTATAAATACAAAAACAATTTCAAAAGCATTTCGTATGAAAATAGAAAAACAATATTCATGCATACATATTTCTACTATCTTTTTTTTGGCTGGTGGGAAATGTCTAGAGAGATTAAACTTCCAATCACTTAGATACACAAGGGCTTGCCAATATATATTTTTTTGCAATTAGATTTTCATCCATAAACATAAATTTATACTATTATCACATATATATTTTTAATAAAATATTTTTATAATATTATAAAATATAATTCTCTTATTAAAAATATATTAGTTAATAAATATCTTACCTTTAAAAAATATATATTTTTAAAATTATATAAATTTGAAAAACATGTGATACGAAAATCACCCGTCACAAACCTCAACTCATCCATAATAAGGGGGAACATCTTGAAGCTTCCAACATTCCAAAAGGTCAATATTCCGACTTTCTATGTGATTGACAGAACAAGATTGAATTATAAAACTATAATTCATAATATTCATGTCCGCAAAATATTTATTATTAATCAGCCTTCCAACCGCTCATAGAAGGAGAATATTCAAATAATATGGGGAACATTATGTTTTGTGATTGGAAATTCTGGTTTATTACCTCTTCATAGTTTTTTCTATTGAATAAGTTTTTATATGATATTAAGTTATGAGAAGATAATAGTTAGATCGATGTATCAAATTAAGTTAATAAAAACAAAATATTATAATATTTTTTTATAAACAATTCTAAATTACATTAAGAGGTGCATGAATATATGTCTAATGATAAAAAGTTTCTATCAAATGTGATTGTATTATAGGTGTAAGTTTTTAAAGAGAATTATTTCGATTTATGCCTAGTTTATATATTATATATATAATTTTCTATAATGATTTAATTATATATTAAAGATTGTAATATGATATTTTTTGAAAAACTCTATGCTCAATTTCAAATACTTAATAAATTTCCAATATTCTAAGGAAATAGTTATTTCAACAATATTATAATCAATGCTCAAATATCATCATAGTTATGTCTTAGAAAAGTGTGTCAACCTCCCCACACATGTGATTTAAAGTAGATGTTCCATATGCAAAGCTTGGTCAATCTTGGGATCTTTAATAAGTTCTCAAAGTACAAGATTATCGATGGTTTTTGGTCTATTGTGGTAGGACCTCAAAAGTAAATTATGAAATATGAAGGAAGTGGCTAAAATTCCTTAAATATTGTTCAAATACATATATCACTAACAAAATTTACAGAACCAAACCAATTCCGAAATCTAAGGTGATGGTCTCTACACTCAGGAAAAATAACAAACAATAATATGATCTATCTCAACATATCTGCCAATGGGTTAGTGCACTCCATTAAAGTGACATACCATGTAAAAATTGTCATATCTCTTAGGATAGCCCCACCAGGATATTAGGATAATATTAATAATTTATGCTTAACCTAAGCATGTAACTAGGATGCATAACCACCAAGAATATAATACATGATTATTATATAATTAAGCTTAAAAAGGGTTAGTTTAACATGAAAGACTATTTAATGCCCCTAATGTAATCTCAAACATAAAAAATAATACACATCAATGATGGTACTTACATCATAAAATACAACTTCCTCCAATGTGATATCTAGCAATGTTATAAATCACCGAGGAAATTGATTAAAAAAATGTCTATCCCCACACTACATGACATAAAATAACATAGGAAAGATACATAAGAAAAATTATAGCTCAAGTATATTCCAACCAAACACTTGTCAAAAGGGGACATTGTAGAACACCCCATGTTAGTGGAAACTCAGGAAAATAACACAATCACACATAGTGACTAGTATTCTTCGAGAAACATTACGCACGAAGTTGTAAGCATCCATGTGTAAATAGAGTGTCTCATGTAAGGGGTTGAGAGAAAAAATAAACAATTAGATGACAATCCATCTTAGAGAACTGAACCTTTCCATGAATAACCTTTATCAACTAATTCGGTGACCATAATAGAAGTTTGTTCATGATTGTTTGTATGTACAAAATAATTTGAAATAATCCATGGGCACTAGTTGAAAGACTTGTCAATGAGAACAAAATCATAATGTGGAACATCATACAATATGAGGCATAAATTTAGGATCTAATTACAAATGTTTGATTTATAACATAATGCATCAGAACTGCAAAATCTCTCTTGAATTCTCGAGGATTATTTTAAGAAGAAAGAGGAGGAAAAACGATATAATATCATGTATACATATTCACATCCATAACATCGAATACAACATACACTTTGTTACATAAATTAGTATCTCAAAATTGGATATAGAAGTTGAAATTGCATATCCAAACTTTTCACAACTACCCAATTTCAAGGAACATTTCCTTTACTTCACTTGCAAGAATACATGGTTTCCAATTTTGAATTCCCATTTTGACCTATTCCTATTTGCATAACTTTTATGTATATCTTGGAAAGCCTTCAAATTATGTTTATTTCCATTACTCGCTCTTCCATTTCAATTAGTAAATCTAGACCAATAAATCAGTGAGCTACAGTTGGTCAAAACAATTTAAGTATAAATTCCCACCCCAAGTCAAAAGGGGCTCCATGTTGAACGATTAAAGACTAAGTCCTTCGGCCATCACACCATCGACCTATAGTATTGCAAGTAAAGAAGACATAATTTCAACACCCAAGACCCAAAATAAAGGTTATGTTTTTGGTTCCCACTGTTATTCTTTAGTAACCAACATTAATCCCTTAGGCAAGCTCTCACGAGTGGTATAGATGCCATTAAATCCATAAAGACTTTTCAAGGCATAGGTTGATCCAAGAGCAAGGTCTGATAGAAGGTAGCTTGGGTTACTGACATAGTCAAGAATAATTCCCATGGATTTATACCCATTGTAATGGAAGGGCCAAGTATATAAATATGAATAGTGGACACAAGATAGTTAAGTGTTCTATTTTAGAATGTGTGATTACTATTATAGTCAACATATAGAACCACATGAGTGTGAGGAAGGATCGGGAAATTTGATTAGCTACAAACATGCTAGCTCTAGTTAAGAGGGTCTTGTGGAGAGTTGAGAGTACCCGAAGAGTGCCAGGAAGCCCAGTTGGGTGAAGCACTTTTATATATATATATATATATATATATATTAAGATCTACGATATAGCTGAAGAGGATGAGAAAATAGTGGTTTCTAGGGACATTGCTAATTAGGGTTGTCTTACTAGAGATGGAGTGTCATTATTAAATGGATCAATTTATGCACTTTGGAAGGTAAGGGTGAATTTTTATTTGATGCCTCTTGGCGTAGATGTATGGTTTTTCATAGTACATGCAAAGAACAATTAACATAAATCATAAGCTATGAAGAAAATATTGAGTGGGTTGAATGAATCATATTGTAAGAAGGTAATTCATTGTGATTCTACAAAATAAATACTAGATAACATACACTATGTTTATGACAAAAAAACATGTGAAGAATCAAATAATATTGAAAATAATGACTGCTCAAGTAATTAATTAGATCTTGAATAGGATCCCCTTGACATGAATTCGCATGTGGATGATTATTAAAAGAAAAGTTCATATTTAGAGGATAAATCTTAAGGTGAAGAAGATGCAAAAAGAGTATAGTCAATAGGTAAGCTACTATTTTGTTGTAATTGTAAAAGAATAGGTATATTTCTCTTAAATTTTCAAATACAAATTCAAAAAATGATAGTAATTAAAGAGAACATGAATTTGGGAGTGTATCCCCTGAGAGTAATAGGATAAGTATTTACTCCTTAGAAAATGATTACTCATTGTAAGACGGGTAGAGATACATCTAGTATTGATGTAGAGAGGATTTTAATCATGATCCTGTTATATGAAGAATGTGTAACAATTATGATGTGATTCCTTTGGTTCGTTGCCTCAACACTTGGTCCGAACAAGCTATTGTATACCATGATGAAAGAAGTGATAGTGACTACAAATGGTTCAATGATCATGCCCCCATCAATCACCTTTCTGATGTTCATTGGGGGCTATGTTTTAGCTTGACGATGATTGGCTTGAGACATGACAAATGCATACTGATGATGTGGAAACTGATGGGGTACATTGTTTTGATGATGATACTACATATAGAGG
>APFE031429672.1:0-33526 GCA_000404065.3 Pinus taeda | reverse complement strand
GGATATGCCCTAGAGCCAGCAATTCCTGGATAGCCCGCTCAATCTCGTCCCGATAGGCCTTGGGGTGCCTATAGGGGGTGGTAATCACGGCCTGTATGCCCTGCTCAAGCTCGATGGTGTGCTCAAACCCCCGATCCGGTGGCTGTCCTGGTGGAATCTCCCCAAACACTATGGCATACTGATCAAGGATAGACTGTATCTCTGGATGTACCGTCTGCCCTGTAGTCCCTGCGTCTGATGCATGCAGCTCCACTACCCACTCTATGTCTCCCTCTCGGAAGACTGCCTCAATCCGATGAGCCGAAACACTCTGAGGCGGATATGTGTGCTATCCTCGTATCTTCTCATGCATCCCTGTCTTCTCATCATCCCACTCCATCTCTAAGGTCTTCCAATCTGTCGTGACCTTCCCTAGAGTGATAAGCCACTGAACACCCAGTATCATGTTGGTGTCCGGAATATCTACCACGAAAAAATGGTTAGTCAATGTGTACGTGCCCATCGTCACTGAAAGCTCTGGAACATAACGAGCACACGTCATGGTTTGATCTCCTGGGACTAAGACTGAAAACCCATCGAAGCTCTCTGTCTGTATACCTTTCCGCTCAACCATCTGTGCATCGATGAAGTTGTGGGTCACCCCACTGTCAACCAAAACTGATACTCACTAGCCACGTACTGTCCCTCGTACGCGTAGCATCAGATACTTGGGAACTCTTTGCAATGCTGCAAGGGCCCCTCCGGTGGGTGCAAAAGATGCACCACCTGTTGCTAGCAGTGGAGGTGGCAAAGGACCCTGTGCGGCATGGCTATCTCCTTCCTCCACATCATCCTCGTCATCCTCTTCTCCACTGCTCTCGGAGAAGACCTCAATAAAATGTGCTTTACCAGCAGCACATCTATGTCTTGGTGCCCATGGCTCCTGACAGGTGAAGCACAACCGCTTCTTCTTCAGCTCTCTCCTGGCATCATCGTCACGCTGTACTCGTCTTGGATTCCCCTTTGGAGGTGGAATCCTCACATCCTTCCCCTTAGACTGAAAAGTCTGTCTCTGGGGGTAAGGTGTCCATGTCCTGGGTAAGACATCCTGTAAGTCCCGGGTCTTGCTGATAGCGTCTTGGAGTGTGGCTGGTCTAGTGGATCGGACTAAACCCCGAAGTGGCTCTGCTAACCCCTCAACATACATATAGACCGTCCGTGCCGTGGATAGGTCTGGCACCATCATAGAGTCCCTCAAGAAATCTGCAATGTAGGTCTCTGGGATCCCTGTCTGTTTGAGCCTCGTCAGCTCAACAAAATGCTGCTTTGGATCCCTCCTATCAAATCGCTCCATCAGTCTCCTAGTAAACTCGGCATATGTTGTCACTGTGGAGTGCCCTAGTGTAACCATCCCATGAAACCACCAATCTTGGGCCTCACCATCCAAATGCAATGTTGCCACCTTGATGGCCTCTGTCTCCGACATCTGGTTAAGCCGGAAATAAATGTCCAGCTTCTCCACCCAAGACTTTGCTGAACTGTTTGATGAACCATCAAATGTAGGCAAGTGGAATCTACTCGCTGCACGGTGGGTGTCACCATCTTGGTAATGCCGGTACCCTCTGTGATGGTTGCGGGGTCTACTATCCTGCTGGAGCTGAACAAAATCTATGAATGAGAGGGATTCCCTGAACTCCTGCCCATAGACCTGGTACTCTGCAAAATAATCGCCCATGTGTCCGGGCTCTGCCTCCTGCTGAGCTACGGCCCCCGTGTCGGCTCCTAAGAAAGTGGGCATGGTAGAGCGTGTAGGGGCATGTGAAGCCACCTGCTGCGCAGTATCACGTTGCTCTGGCAAATGGTGGGATGCACCTGATCCCTCACCAACCTAAAAAACCCATGGGCTCTCATGCTGTCTGGCCTCTACTGCCGTGAATCTCTGCCCCATCACCTCAATCTGCGTCAATAGATCCTGCATGGATTTGAGGAGCATATCCGCAAATCTCTTCTCGTCATCATCTGCCATCGGATCCTCCTGCTATGCATCCACCACAGGCTCCCTCTGTCCTGCGTCCACCACAAGCTCCTCCTGTTCTGTGTCCACCATCGGAACATAATCTCCCTCTCCATAAGTGTTCTCCAACCTACGCCCAGTGTCCCTATATCTCCGACCTCTGTAACAGATGTAGGGTTTGTCCCCGGTGTCATAGATAGCTAGCTCCACAGGCTGAGCCAGATCTATGCTCTGATACCACTGTAATAATCCCTTACCAAGAATATTCCTCAAACACAAGCAAACTCCAACCAGAGATGGATTGGGAGGGCATTTACCAAATATGTCGCCTCTTAAAAGAGGCGTAGATCTGGAGGCTACCTAGCCCTTTCCAGACTCTGTCTAGGAGTATACGAGAACACACAAGTGGTATAATAGCTGAGAATGCTCAAGAGATACAAATAACAATGATGCAACGTATAACAATATAACCATAAGCAAATACTCAAGAAATGCAGAGAGAATGCTGAGCCATTTTATTATACTGAGTAATAGAATGAGTACAGGAGGTGATCAGGGAGATGGCACCTCGACTTGCACCAGGCAAGTGAAGAAATACACTCAAAATAGCAAGGAATGGCCCCTCTCTGATCTGCGTCCCAGCTGCTGGAGAAATATCGTGTCGCTGTAGCTGCTAGAAATCAAATGAGATTTTGGGGCTGCTCCCCTCAGAAAAGGCTGAAACTCTGGAATCAGACTCTACTCAAGAAACCCAGAAAAGCCCAAAAGACTTTTCTGAAACGACTGACCCCCGAAAATCACCCCCTTGGGGTTCTGCGCAGTACCTCAATGCTCTGCACTACCACTGAATGAAACCCTCCAGAAAACTGCCTGAAACACCTGCCAAAACTCTCCAATATGCAAAAGCTGATCTTCTGCTCTACCTCTCAGCACAAATCCTCCTACAAACCCTCAACCCAGACTCCTGCCAGAAAGAACTGCGTCCTCCTCTCAGTGCTGCGCAGTCTTCCAAAATGCTGATGAAATGCTGATGAAACTACTGCTGGAATGCCAATATAAATACCTTGCCTGAGCAGGCACTCGAAGTCCCCTGGGGCTAAGGGTGAGATTTCCGAACGGAGACACTTAATGCACTAAACAGTGCTGTAGACTAGCTAAACATCTAGCGTGCTCTAAGTCGAAATGACTATCACAAATGCTCATAACCCGAATGATCCAAAATGAGGGGGCTCCTCTTTCTTTTATAGCCTTTGCCTCTCTCAATTCCAAGGCTCACCTCCTCCTGCGTGATTCCCCTCTTGCCACGTGTTTCTTCCCTCCTGCGTAGTTCCTCCATGTGTCTGTGTGAGCTCCATTTTTGCGTCCCCCTTTGCCCCCCTTGGCTCCCCTTTAAGTCACAATGTTGTGCTACTAGGAAGTGATTTTTTATTCTAAAAGTGAGTTATGTCCCCCTTCCTCACTTTTTTATTTACAAATAACTATAGAAGGCAAAAATTGAACAAAATCGAATATTCCAATTAGCCATACCTAACTAGAAATATTACATCGACGATGGTGCTTGCCCTCCCATGTTTCGAGGGATAAGACAAACCTCTTCTAGGCCTTGGATCAACTGCCATATAATGTTAAGTTGGTCAGGGCACATTGTTCCAAGCACATCTTCTCGTGAATAATGTAGGGCAATGAGCAAACTGCTAAAGGTGTTGAGTGTTCCCATGGCATGGAATGATGCTCTACACATGATGAGAGTCTAATGGCTCTCAATGCTTCACCCGGGGGTGTCAATATGATCCTCTGGTGGACCTGGGCCTCGCTTAAGTTTCCCAACCCATGATGAAACCACCTACCAATCACATATAACACCAATGTGCATCCTCACAATTAGGTACAATAATTCATTAGTACATCTAAGTGAACCAAGATTATTTCTCAAGGGCACATTAAGACTTCATAGTGGGCTTCCTTTCCAAATTTAGTGTTACCTCCCTAGCTGTAGCGAGTAATAAACAACCCTATTTGGTGTTCATAGTCCCTAACGGGAAAGACAGGTCCTTGGTACATCATTTAATTGATAGGTGTCATGTGAATGATGATGAATGAATGGGGATATGAGGGTCTCAAGGCCAAATGCCATGGGTTCAAGGATGGCAATGATGATTATTTGGGTGTATAGATGTAGGAGGGAGCAATCGTTGATACATGAGTTTACTTTTTTTACCACCCTTCTTTACTACCCTTTTTCCTTTTCTTGATTTTTCTTTGTATTACTTCTCTGGGCTCTAGGAAATGAGAGCATGTTGTGTATGATATAAGTATTTATCAACCCCTTAAGGTATGGCAGTTCATCGTTCACCAGGGGTTGGGAGGAGCATGGGTTCCTCAATGATTTGGGGCACTCATAGGGCCCTAGGAACCAGGGTAATGGCCATAAAAAGGGGTAGAGCTTGTGTTGGACTTTTTCCCATGTGCTATATTAAATGTCCCAACCATCTTTTGCATTTTATAATATTCTTTTTCTTTTGTTTCTTGCTTGTGGCCAGGACATGCTTTTAACATTCTTTTAGTTGCATCAACCTCTCGGGCAACATTTCCAGGCACGACCTAGACATGTGGACAAGGGGAGTGGGTGTGCGAGTCCCTTGTGGACCTAGAGAAGGAATATGATGAAATAGGGGTTGTAATGTGTGGAGGGGAGGGAAAAATGTGGATGGGGAAAACGCGACCGCAATACCAAAATCAAGGTTTTCCAAATAGTGCCCTTCCTAAAGCCATAGGCCAATAAAGGAGATCCCACAGGATTAGGATTGAGGATTAACCTGCCCCATTTGAGGTGAGGGAACAAAACTATGGTCAAAGCCCTTCCTTTTTCCCAAGTCACTCAATAATCCATTCCCAGGATGCCCAAGGAAAAACAAGCATAAGCACCTGATTGCACAATGAAGAACATAGCTTTTGGGTTGGATATTCCAGCTTCAAACATATGTTCTCTAAAGATGGGTTAGGGGACATATGACTGATGTAGGGAGCGAAGATCAAATGGCACAATGTATCAAATACATTGGTGGCTGTCAGGGTCTATCGACTATTTTATCAAGGGAGATCTAGGAGAATTTTTTCTCCTATGGGGTCACCCACTTTTGGTGGGTAACATGCATTTTTGGCATTGAGATTACCACACTCGCATATTTTTTCGTTTCTCAACAAGCTCCTACATCATCAACTATCATCAAGTACAAGTATGGATATTCTAATTCTTTTCGCTTTCCTTTCTATTTTCATTTATATTTGTGATATTTCACATTCTAGTTATGAATTTGTATTACCACCCAAAACCTCCCTTTAAATGACAATGCCTTATATATACATGTGAGACCCTAGGGCTAATGGAAGGTACAAGATAGACCTTAGGGATAATGGAGGAGTGATACCTAGTGTAACCTTAGTATCTTCTTCACACGTTGTAGGTCAATTGTTCTCTGACAGAGGGGGAAATACATAAAAGAAACTAAGTCTAATATAATTGGAAACTAGGTACAAACTGCATGTGGATCTTCTTATTTATGGCAGCTGATATTTTTCTTGGATTCCTCTTGTCGAGAGGTGTAGGATTGATTTAAAGATCATCCGTTTCCGACATGTATTCATGGAGATATGAATTTATTTATGTTATGTGACAAATTGTCAAGGTACAAACTAGGTACAAGGTATCCTTTAGTGTTAAAATTGGAAACTAGGTACAAACTGCATGTGGGTCTTCTTATTTATGGCAGCTGATATTTTTCTTTTATTCCTCTCGTCGAGAGGTGTAGGATTGATCTAAAGATTATCAGTTTCTGACATGTATTCATGGAGATATGAATTTATTTATGTTATGTGACAATTTGTCAAGGTCCGCCAGCAACCAAATTACCACCACTTGTCCTCAATGATTTATTATAAATAGAGGTGGTCTTCAAGTCATTTGGTCACTCATCTCTTGTGATCTCTCTCTCCACTCGTCTGGGTTTTAGTGGAGAGAGTGGCCTAGAAGTGAAGGCTCTACGCTGCCCTAATGAAGAGCAAGTCACAACCATGGAAGAAGCCATAACGCAGTGATGGAAGAAGCCTTAACACAGTCATGCAAGAAGCTTTAACGCTGTCATGGAGGAGAAGCTTTAATGTAGTGAAGAAGGCTTCCATACATAGTCCTAAAGAAAGGGATCTAACCTTACCCTAGCAGTAGAAAGGGAGAGTCTTAGCCACAGAGATCTGGTCGTTGTCCTAGCCCTAGACGTAGTCCCCCAATCCGCAGTCTCAAAAGGCCTCTATGCTACCCTAGCCATAGTGCTCAAGGGTGACCCTTACACGCTATCTAAGGAGACCCATAGTAGCTAGAGGCTCCGGACGGTAGCACTTAAGGGTGTGCTAGAACGCAGTCAAAGAGTGTTTTATATGCTGCAAAAAGAGGCATGTATACGCAGAGAAAGGAGGGTCATGTTATGCCCTAGCCGCAGAGAATAGAAGGACTAATGCAGCCCTATAGACACATTTGAATGACTGTATAAGGGAGGCCTAATTAGCTATGGAAGACAGGTCCTATACCTTGTCAAGAAAGGGCTCCTATACGCAGTCAATGTATGATCTAATATGCACTTAAGGAGAGCCAATATTTGCTAATGTATGACGCTCTAAATCCGTAGTTCAATTTGTGCCCTAGTCGCAGTCTAGATGCTGCCCCACATCCGCAGTTGAAGAAGTCTCCTATACGCTGTATAGAGGAAGCCTAGTCATGTGTTCAACACTGCTTTGGGACAACAGATTGCACAGTAAGGAGTACAAGGAGACAGAGCCCTAATCTATGGGTTGTTTGGTGAGTATAGAGGCTGGTGTTAGCCCTATACTCCTACATAGAACAACAAAAAAGAAGAAGGACCTAGCTGTAGTGTTAGCAACTTGTTTGGGTGCATGCTTAAGGGCTGGTACAGATTGCAACTTACCATGATGCCATAACCTATGATGACAAGTGGAGGATGGTCTTATGGAAGGAAAACCTATTGTTAAAGGAAAATAGGCTGCTCTGAATAATAAAGGTGGCAACCTTCTCTTGGAGAACAATTGCAAGTTAAATCTGGGCAGATTTTGGGACTGTTAGGAGACAGTACTTTGGACCTTATTCCGACTCAGTCTTGATGAGCTAGGTCGCAGGCCATAGCCAGCTACATCAGGATATTAGAAGGATTGTGTTGAGGGTGATTCAACTAACAAGGAGCAACATGATGATGTAAGGGTCTCAGCTTGGAGAACCTTATTCTATAAGCTTGATATGCTGCAAATCAGTTGAAGATTGAGGGATGCTCTATCAGCATTCCAAGTTGCTGTCCTTGATGCCAAGAGAATAACTCCATTGTGTGATATTCATAGTGAAGATCTTTGCTGTCTGATTTTGGCAAGTCAAAGTGTTGACTTCAAATGTATATATACTATCTCTCTCTCTGCTAAACTATTGAAGATCATAAGAAGATTTGATCAAAGGTTTCCCCACATTGGGGTTTGTCCCTAGCTGGTGCCACATCTTGTGTCCTCTTGTCTTAGCTTGTTTTCTGTGACTTATGTTTATGTTCTATCTTCATTTTACTATCATGCTAAATGTGATTACTAATCTGGAATTGATATTGAGCTAAAATGGAAAAATTGAAGTAAATTGCTCTTAGCATAGAACATGCCTAAAATTAACATTTAGTTATCCACAAATCGCCTTAAGAAATATGTGAAATCAACCAAGAAAGATAATTCATGATGAACACCAAATATTTCATGAAAATATTTCACACTATGGAAAAACGATCTAAACAATTCACAACGATCTAGAAAGGAGGGAGATTTCTCTTTTTTTAGATTAGGATCTCAACATCTTTCCTCCTTTTTCTTGAAAAAACAAGCAAATTTTCGTCCACAATATGCTTCACGATTAAGTCAAACTACGAGTTATTTCAGTACATTACTTAGATCTTAAAATAGGTGAGACATCCCATCAACTAGAGGTTTGATTGACAAAAGGAGGTCCTAATTGGTCTAAGGGTACGGCGTTCCATCAAGAAATAGCTTGACATTCCTTGAAAAATTAACTTGAGTGCTTAGGAAGTCAAAAATTCCATTTTTTTTGCACAATGTTGCTTGAATGAAGATGTTGGCCTTTCCAAACGGCTAGTTTAATGTGGACGACCTCGCTTTCCTTGGTGCAAAGATGATTCAAGCCATGCTTTTATGCTCCTTGCTTGTTTTTGACTTGAAATGTACCTTGGATTGCTTGGAGACCTATGTGGCCCTATGTTATTCCTCAACATTCCTCCAAATTGACCTTTACATGATCCAATGGGTAGAAAGGGTGGACGACACTCCTTATCTTGGTCCACTTTTCCACTTTTTGTGTGGTTTAAGGCTTGAACTTTTGCTGAACATGAGTTTTCCTTGGTCCATGATGTGTCCTTGACTTGCTTTGACATATTGCTTACTCAACACATTTGCCATGATACCTCTTTTAACGTCATGGTTGCACCAAAAGTAGAAGTTGACTCGTTTTTAAGGTACCTCATCGATGCAAATGGGACATTAAAGGGGGCGCTAGTAGTTTCTTGACTTGGAGTTGATTACGCTTGACTTGGAGGTCACAAGAGATCTTTTCATTGCCTTGGAGGATGTGGGTCATTGCATTAGGGAGCATTAATGTATCAGATACTGTGAGACTTCAATGAAGAATGATGGTCATGGCCAAATAGGTGTGCATACATATGGATATGGTTGATTTGGGGAACAAAGAGTGCATTAAGATAATGGGAAACTGAGGGGAAAGGTACAATAAGCAATCATATTTATAGGGCTACTCAACAAGTGCACCCTTAAATCATGAGTCATAGTAGAGCCACCTCCTGAAGCTCGCATATCACCGTAGGAGATAAGAATGTTGTGTGATGCTTTCTTTCCCATACTAATTTTTCTCTTTTCCTTACCCATCAAATGTTGAATGAAATCCTTTCCTTCTAGTACTAACCTTTCTCTAGTGGCTTATGGATTATACTAGCCTCATAAGGTGTTGATAATTAATATGTTCTACCAAGTTGAGTGATACTTTGTTTTTGGGAGGGTCAATTGTGAGAGAAACCTAGGCCTTATATGTTGAGGGTTTCTCAAAAAATTAATAGCACCCCCATTCATACTTTTACTAATGAACCCTTTCTCTTATATCCTATCTCTCTCTATTTGTTTTTCTTGCCCCTTTCCTAGGCTACAACACCAATAATGGGTCTCTCTAGGTCATCTTCTCAGGTAGGGCCCGACTTGAGATGGCTTCTCCTTAGATGGGACTCAGGTAGGGCCCGACTTGAGATGGCTTCTCCTTAGATGGGACCAATTGCCATTCCTATCCTTTCCCTATTAGGGACTTTGGTCTTGGTTGTTGCATCCTATTGACTGCAGCTATGGGATGACATCTCCAACCATTGCTCCAGTACTTGATACCACTCATCTATTGCATTCCATAGTTCAAAACTAGGATTGTCAACTTTTTCTTCTTTCCTTCACTATTTGTGCTACAGAGTTGTAATTCTCACCTCTTTCATTTGCTATCTCAACTAGTGTGTCCACCTCTTATTTCTTGGCTTTAGTTGTTCATCTCTATTTTTGCCCCCTCTTGCTTATTTGGTTTGGTTTTTTGATCTTGGATTTAGTTCATCCCTATCTTTTCCACCTCTCCTTCCTTCTCCTTTTCTCACCGTCACTCGCTTCTCACCCTGATTGAGATTTTCTATTGTTATCGCCTCCTTGTATGTGGAAAGACATTTACTTTTATGTTGTAGGCTGTGTTACCACAATCTAGCAGGCCTTAAGGAGGGAAATCCTATGCGTCAAATAGATAAACTAAGTGATAACCGTGGGATAATGTCCCATTGTCACCACAACTAGTGTCCCCTCCTCCTTATGGAATTTCACTAGTGGGAGGAGTCCCAGTAGATAAGAAATCATCTTTTATGGATGTTCTATGGTTTGAGGTACTAGGTGATGAGGTAGGACTTTTTAAGGGAAGCTCTATGTGATAATATGGAATTTCAAAACGGTTTTCGCTCCTTATTAGAGAATTAGAAGAAAGTTGCACAAGATCTATGGTTTTGTGAATTATTGTGGTTAAAGTTATTCCCGAGATCAAGGAAAGGAGAAGAAAGAAGAAAGGGCTTCTTGTGATTTATTCCAATCAATACTAAGCTCATACAACCCTCGAAGAAGTCCCCAAGTCAAGGAATTTCAAACTAGGGTTTCCATTCTAGGGCACACGTCTAGTGTGCTTTTTACTTTTTCATCATAATGCTTTTTATTTTGGGTGCATAACTTAAGGGTTAGAGCTTGCTCTTATGATTTAATATATATTTTACCTGTTGAGATGAGATAATGTATTGCTCATTAGGGTTGGGACATAAAAGGTTTCCTTTTAATGAAATGGGGTATCAAGTGCTCAGGAACCGGGTGATGACCAATGAGCAGGATAGAACTCATGTTAAGATTTTTCCCATGTGCTAACTTCTATCCTGACCTTCTTTTGCATTTTTATTTTCTTTTTTTCTTTCATTGTGACCATAATATTCTTTTCCATTCTTTTATTTGCATTAACCTCGAGGAAAACGTTTCTCCTACTCAAGGAGTGTGGACAAGAGAGTGCCAAATCCCAATGAATCAATGACAAGTTAGACCTGAATAATGGAGGTGGTATAAGGGGCTTGTAGTGTGGTATGGAAAGTGGGAAGTATGATGTAGGGAAAGATGAACATGCTATTTCAATCCGTATTTCCCAAGTGCCCCTCCTACAACCCTAAGGCCTTAAGGGAGGTCCCAATAGATTGGGGCTAAAGATTAACTCCCCTTGTAAGGTGAGAGAACAAATTTACTGTCAAGATCGATCAATCTTCTAAATCACCCCTTTATTGATACTAAATGCACAAAATAAATAGGTACAAGAACTCGATTGCAAAATCATCAAAGTACATTTTGAATAGAAGCTCACTTTCATCCAAGAGGAAATGTTGGATGGGGAGAGGTATGTGGTTGATGCAGATGGAGAAGGCATATAATCATCAAGAAATGTATATAAAAGGTTGATGGCTAGCTGGTTGTCCAAATGGCTATCAAATGCAAGAGAAAAGTTTTCTTCTATGGGGTTACACATTTTGGTGGGTAACAGGCACATCATCAAAAATTCCAAGCTCAACATTTCAGCATATGGAGGATTATCAATAGGTGCAATATCACGTGGAAGTTGCTCAAGGCCCAATGATCATCTCTGTTGGGGCAACAAGGCTAGATTGTTTTGATTTTCCTCTCTTTCATATCTAGCACTTAGGTTAGTTATCTCATCAAAAGAAATTTATGGGATAACCCCATGTTGGTTTGATTTCGTTTTTTAATTGGTTGTTACTTACATGTTGTGAATTGTAATTAATCTATGGCACTAGGCTTTTAATGAAGGGTAAAATCGTAATGGACCTATTAGCATTCCCCTTTCTCATTCACTTCCTCTTAGTTTTTCTTAATTTTCTCTAAAATCGAGTTGTAACACCTCTCTCCTTCCTTTTGGTAGCATATTGCCTCACTTTAACAATCATGCCACATTTTGCTAATTTTACTAATGAGATGTCATTAACTCTTCTATATCACAGGGGAAGTCTCTCTAATTCTTTTTGGTGGAAGGGGATTTTAAATTTACTAAACCCCTACCCTAGAGACCTATTACCACTCATATTAGAAGGCTTGGCCAAGATTCCAAATGGTAAGCACACATCAGATGCCCCTAATGTCACCTAAGCACACTCTCCTCTCACTTTTGGCCTCTAGGGCCTCTCATAAGCCCAAAAATGCTATAGAAACTTCTGAATATGAATTTGAGTTGATATTATAATAAAATATAATGAAAATAAACATACTAGCACTTCAAAGTATTGATTATTCAAAAAGTTATTCAAATTTGGAAATTGTTACTCAATTTTGGGGCACCAATTCCCGGGGGTTGAAAAATGAAAGTGTCCCAATTAGTATGAAACATGTTGCAATTGTTAGGACAACTGAAAACACTTCCAAAGGTGAGTGATATTCAATTAGAAAACTTTAGAAATGTTGTTGGGGATTAGAAGGGTTAGAATCAACTTTTTGTGTATCTCAAGGCAAGGGATTTTACCAATACTTGAGCTATAATTACTGAAGATAAAATTGGATTTTTAAAATCTCCTTCAAAACCCTTCCACATTTTTCAAATCAACATTAAATGCAAGAAAGGAGAGGGGGCACTATCTTTCTTAGATATTCAATGTGGCAAACCATTCTAAAAAATGAGTCTAGAATCAAAATGTAATTAGTCATATCTTATTTAGACATAAAAGTAAAAAAATTCTTGGGATCGATTTTTATCTTTGATTCTTATATTTTTCTCTAATTTATTTTTGATGTATTTTTTTCTGTTCTTAAGGCTTTTTAAATAATAAAATTAAGAGCAATCGCAGAATTTAGTAAAAAGAGATGAGGAGTGTGCCTTATTTCCACTAGGGCTATGGGGTCAAATTTGATGCTCGTCTTAAGTTGGTTAGTCCATGCTTGTGGTTTATGGCTAGAGGAGTAACACTAGAAGTTAAATGACCTTAAGGCTAATCAAGAAATTTTTTGGAAATCAAGCCCTACTAGAAAGGATGCTACTTAGGGTAAAGTCATCAACCATTAGCTACACTATGATACAAAATAAATTGAAACCCTTGGTGGGGAGCACTAGGGCATGGCCCAACAAAGAGAGACAAACTCTACCTTACACCAACAAGAGATATGTGCGAATAAAACCCTAGACATCCCTTTACAAGTTACAAAGTTGCTCTTCAAATTGATCAATCTAGTTAGTCTGTGTAGTATTCTTTAGTTATTTGCAAATTTCCTTAGGAATATTTGAAATCAACGAAGAAAGATAAACTTCAAGATGAACACCAAAGATTTCATGAAAATATTTCACATTATGGCAAAATGATCTCAACAATTCACAATGATTTGCAAAGGACAGAGAGCTCTCTATTTATAGATGAGTCTCTCAACACATTTCCTCCTTTTGCTTCAAAAGGTAAGTGCCTTTTCATATACAATATGGTTGGAGACTAAGTAAAATTACAAATTTTGTCATCGCATTACATAAATCCTTCAAATGAGGTGAGATGTCCAACCAATTAGAAGATAAATTTGAGAAAAGGAGGCCTGAATTGACCTAAGCATGCAATGTTCCATCAAATAATCTCTTGACTTGTTTGAAAAAGTATCTTGAGTGCTTAGGAATTCAAACTTTCCACTTTTCTTGCACAACATTACTTGAACGAGGGCTTGGACATTTCCAACGGCTAGTATAATGTGGAAAACTTGTTGAATTTTTGATGACACTTAAGAATCATGTTTGAGTCCAATATCACGATCACAAACACACTCAAATGCCACAACAAAAGCACTTTGCACAATGGAATAACAAATAACAATGAATCTAGTTGTACACAAGACAATTTTTCAGACCACAACTTGTTATATACAAACTTTACTACAACAATCTTAGGGCTCCCATACGATGTATCATGGCCCTTACATAGAACCATAGTACAAGACACAACTAGGAATTGGTGACAACAACTATGACCACCAATCTTTCCCTGAAAAAAGTATGCTTGACCTGCTTGATCATAACATTCCTTTAAATCCACGTACCTTGAACACATCTAGCAGGTACTTTGCCTCCTCTTTTGCTGATCACTGCAACTTCTGCAACATCAAAATGCTTGCATTTCCAACCGTCAATCTGCTACTATCAACCACTCTTAGCTTCTCCAAGATGACTATACATTGGCTCCGTGATTTTCCCACTAACAATATCCTCTACCACTTTAAAGGATCAAGTTATTAGGTTCTTTACAATATGCCCTATTATGAATGAGTTTTCCCTCCTGCAACCCACTGAATTAGGGCTCACAAATCTTCCTCCTAACAGTTCATTAGCTCCTCCAATGAACATTGTACATGAGGCCTTCTAGGGCTCCATTAAACTGCCCTCTTAATAGTACCAAGCTTGCACCTTTATCACTGTACTAGGGCTCCACAAAATAACCCTCTTAACTGTCACACTTCTTCTTGTTGATAGCACTAGGGCATCTCAAATTTGTGTTCCTAAGGCCTTTAGGACAATCTTATCCAACCACTCCAGAGAAACTCTTCCTTCCAATGAAGCTGCTCTACGTTAACCCTATTTTCCTTCATTGTATTAGCCCTATACTATGCGCATAAACTCACACTTTTGTACAACTACTTGAGGTTGGATGTGGTCCACTTCAGGAGAGACATATGCATAGTATCTTTGCGCAATACACCTAGAATTTGCGGCCCAAATCACAGTCCATATGTCTCCTTCTTAGGGTCTCTTTCCTCTCTCCAATGGACAAAAAATCATAGTGAAACTTATCATACTTCTGAGCAAACTCCTAAGTGCGACGTACCATAGAGAGAGGACTAACTAGGGCACAAAGACTATTGCTCAAAACCTTGAACAACCCTTCCATCACCTAACAACAACTTATGTCAACACACGCCAACCTCTTTTACAGCTCTACCACAGACCTAAACATCTCGGCCTCTCTGTATCACTTTAGTTACTTCATACAAACCTGTGGCATCCTTGAAAATGACGAAACATACCTCTATTCTCCTACACTGGTACCTGGGATAGGTCGGCTCTTTCATGCAATAACACCCCCATTCATACTTGTACTCATGAACCCTTTCTCCTTTATACTTCTTTACTTTTTAATCAACTTTAAGAAGTCCTTGTATATCCTCTCTTTTTGTTTCATTTATTTCCCCTATCCTAGGTTACATCACCTCTAATGGGCCTCTCTAGGTCGTCTTCTCTGGTAGGGCCCGACCTGAGATGGCTTATCCTTAGATGGGAACAATCACTATGCCTCTCCATTTCCTATTAGCTACATTGGTCTTGGTGGTCGCATCCTGTAGACTACAGCTATCAGATCGCATCTCCAACCATTGCTCCAATGGTCGCTTCCACTCGTTTATTGCATTCCCTAGTTCAACACTATCTCAAAAATTCACAATGATTTGCAAAGGAGAGAGAGGTCTCTATTTATAGATGAGGCTCTCAACACGTTTCCTCCTTTTGCTTCAAAAGATGAGTGATTTTTCATACACAATATGGTTGGAGACTAGGTAAAATTACAATTTTTGCAATCACATTAGATAAATCCTTCAAATGAGGTGACATGTCCCACCAATTAGAGGATCAATTTGACAAAAGGACGCCTGAATTGAGCTAAGCATACAATGTTTCATCAAAGTATGGCTTGAATTGTTTTAAAAAGTATCTTGAGTGCTTAGGAATTCAAAATTTCCACTTTTCTTGCACAACATTACTTGAATGAGGGCTTGGACATTTCCAACTAGTATAATGTGGACAACCTGTTGAATTTTCCACAACACTTAAGAATCAGGTTTGACTCTGATATCACGATCACAAACACACTGAAATGCCACAACAAAAGCACTTTGCACAATGGAATAACAAACAACAATGAATCAAGTTGTACACAAGACAATTTTTCACACCACATCTTGCTATATATAAACTTTGATACAACAATATTAGGGCTCCCATACGATGGATCCTGGCCCTTACATAGAACCCTAATACAAGACACAACTAGGGCTTGGTGTCAACAACTATGACCACCAATATTTCCCTTAACAAAGTACACTTGACCTACATGATCATAACAATCCTTTCAATCCACCTACCATGAACACATCTTGCAGGTACTTTGCCTCCTCTTTTGCTGATCACTGCAACTTCTACAACATCAAAATTCTTGCATTTCCATCCATCAAACTGCTACTATCAACTACTCTTGGCTGCTCCAAGATGACTGAACATTGGCTCCATGATCTTCCCACTAACAATGTCCTCTATCGTTCCAAAGGATCACGTTCTTACGGTCTTTACAATATGCCCTATTATGAATGAGTTTTCCCTCTTGCAACCCATTGAACTAGGACTCACAAATCTTCCTCCTATCAGTTCATTAGCTCCTCCAATGAACATTTTACATGAGTTCTTCTAGGGCTCCACTAAACTTCCCTCTTAATAGTAACAACCTTGCACTTTTATCACTGTACTAGGGCTCCACAAAACAACCCTATTAACTGTCACACTTCTGCTTCTTGTTGATAGCACTAGGGCATCTCAAATTTGTGTTCCTAAGGCCTTTAGGACAATCTTATCCAACCACTCCAGAGCAACTCTCCCTTCCAATCAATTTGCTCCACGTTAACCGTATTTAATTTCATTGTATTAGCCCTATACTATGCACATAAACTCGCACTTCTGTACAACTACCTGAGGTTGGATGTGGTCCACATCAGGAGAGACATATTCATAGTATCTTTGGGTAGTATACCCGAAATTTGCGGCCCAAATAATAGTGCATATGTCTCTTTCTTAGGGTCTCTTTCCTCTCTCCCATGGACAAAAAATCAGAGTGAAACTTATCATACTTCTGAGCAGACTCTTAAGGGCAACATACCATAGAGAGAGGACTAACTAGGGCACAAAATCTGTTGTTCAAAACGTTGAACAACCCTTCCATCACCTAACAACAACTTATATCAACACACGTCAACCTCTTTTACAACTCTACAACAACTTATATCAACACACGTCAACCTCTTTTACAACTCTACCACAGACCTAAACATCTCGGCCTCTTTGTATCACTTTAGTTACTTCATACAAACCTGTGGTGTCCCTGAAAATGACCAAACATGCCTCTATTCTCCTACACTGGTACCTGGGATAGGTTGACTCTTTCATGCAATAACACCCCTATTCATACTTGTACTGATGAACCATTTCTCCTTTATACTTCTTTATTTTTTAATCAACTTGGGGAAGTCCTCCTATATCCTCTCTTTTTGTTTCATTTATTTCCCCTATCCTAGGTTACATCACCTCTAATGGGCCTCTCTAGGTCGTCTTCTCAGGTAGGGCCCGACCTGAGATGGCTTCTCTTTAGATGGGACCAATCACCATGCCTCTCCATTTCCTATTAGGGACTTTGGTCTTGGTGGTCGCATCCTGTAGACTGCAATTATGGGTTCGCATCTCCAACCATTGCTCCAATGGTTGCTTCCACTCGTTTATTTCATTCCCCAGCTTAACACTAGCATTGCCAACTTTTTCTTCTTTCCTTTACTATTTGTGGTCCGGAGTTGTGAATTCTCACCTCTTTCATTTGTTATGTCAACTAGTGTTTTGACCTCTTACTTCTTGGCTTCAGTTGTCCATCTTTATTGTTTTCGCCTCTTGTGTATTTGGCTCAATTTTTTGGTCTTGGCTTCAGTAACTTTGATCTCTCTTTCCTCCACCCATTCATCCCTACTTTTGTCGCCTCTCCATCCTTCTCCTCTTCTCTCCTTCCCTCGCTTCTCAGCCTTCATTAATAATTTCTATTGTTATCGTCTCGTATGTGGAAAGCCATTTACTTTAATGTTGTAGGTTGTGTTACCACACAATCTAGCAGGCCCTAAGTACGGAAAGCCTAAGCGTCAAAGAGCTAGACTAAGAGATAACAATGGAACAATGTCCCATAGTCACCACAACAAGTATCCCCTGCTCTTTATGGACCTTCACCAATGGGAGGATTCCCAGTAGATCAACAATCACCTTTAATTGATGTTCTAGGGTTTGAGGTACTATGTGATGAGGTAAGACTTCTTAAGGGAAGCTTTATGTGATGGTATGGATATTTAAAAGGGTTTTCGTTCCGTATTAGAGACCTAGAAGAAACTTGTACGAGATGTAGGGTTTTCTGAATTATCGTGGTTAAGGTACTCCCAAGCTCAAGGCAAGGAGAAGAAAGGGCTTCTTATGATTTGTTTCAATGAACAAAAGGCTCATACAACCCTCGAAGAAGTCCCCAAATCAAGGAAATGCAAACTAGGGTTTCTCTTCGAGGGCACTCTCGGGACTAGAGTTTTTATGGATGAAAACAAAGGGGATGCTTGTCAAACATGGAGGACTTGTGCTAAGACCCTAAGCTTGAAGTCTATGATCTTGGAATCGACCCTTCCACTCTAGAGAATTTCGCTCGATGCCCTAAGCTAGCCGTCCAAGAAGAGGGGACCAAAGCATCGGGAGAAGAAAATATGGAGAAAGAAGGATTTGATCACGAAATGATTTGGGCCAGTGCCTTCTCCTTTGGGCTTATGTAGTCCTAGATGCTTCATATTTGCCATAATTGTTTTTAAGGACGTCAAGAATTGATGCCCTAGATACCAAACCTCAACAGTTACTCACTCCAAATTTATGGAGTTTTATGGAGGAAAAACAAAATTTCATCCACTAGGAACATTCATCACATGTTATGCTATGAGTAGCATGTGCAATTGCCAACCAAATGGATTTCAAAATAAATAAATAAATCTTCAACAATTAGGGCACAGTATAACACTAATCTAGGGTCAACAATTCCATACATTAAACATTTTTCAAGATTGAAATTTCAACAAGAGGCACTTACAAGATGACAATATGATATACCCATCCACAATTCAAGGGATAGCTAAAAAAAAAGTCGAATTTCATCTCTAAATATCAAAATGCATCCAAGACATCCAATAGCTAATCCAAAGAAAAATTTTGGATTTTCGAAGAAGGCCGAAGTTCCCAAGTGTGATGATGATCCAAAAAAAATGAAGTTGAGTTTTATTTATATGAGACCTAGAAGGTCGAATTATTAGCCCAAGGCCCCGAACATTATAAAAATGTGTAAAATACATGCCTTGGTCACAAGTTGACCAAGTAGCTTTTACAAATTATGAAATAACCATCCAACTGCTAGCCGAGTTGACGACATCGTGTTCATGTAGGGCTGTTTGAGGGCCACGTTGAGTCCTCTTGGTGCCAAAGTGTGTGATAGGGCTCCATAAATTATGAACAAGGGAATGGCTCTAGGTTGCACGAAACGGGGAAACGGGTACGAGTTTCTGAAATGGGAAGCGATACGAAACGCGACCTCCCCAAATTTTGGAAATGAGGAAACGCGAATATATATATATATATGTGCAATCATAAAGCATAAATGATACATTATAATTTATTACATTTAAACATTAAGACTAAATTTACATCACATTTACTCATGAATGATCACATAATGAAAATAAAAATATCAGAATATCCAAAAGCAACCTTTATTATATATCCAAATCTCAAAATCAACCTTTATTTATATTAATATATGAGGCTGCAAGTACAATAAAGACTATAAGGTTGCAAGAGAGAGATCCAAATCAGGAGTTTCTGCATCCACATCCCATTCTTTAGAAGGACCACTGTTGTATTGGGAGTCTCCTCCTACATAGTCGAACGACCTTAGTGCTCTTGATTAAATACAAGTTTCATACCCTAGTACCCTACATGCTCTTGATTATTGGGAGTTTCCCCTGCATAGAGGGCTTGGTTCTCTTGATTAAAGACAAGTTCCATACCATAGTACATGATAAAATCCAATGGAAACATTGCAATCCCCCCAATCCTGAAATCCTGAAAAACAGATAAGTCTACTGGATTTTGAGTGAGATCTAAAATTCTACTTTCTCCATATGAAATCCAATGAGGGCAAAACCACTCTCAAACATCCTGAGTCATTTCATGGTAATGTTAAAAATTTAAGTAAAAGGATGAAAATGAAAAATAAAGGAGAATATCACTTTTACTTTAAGAATTTAACATTATCATGAACTGCATATCAACACTAGGGAAAAAAATCACTTTTATAACTTTAGAAACGCATCTAGAAGCAACTAGAAGTCACTAGCATACCCTAAAAATAAATTTAAAAACAAATTAAAAAAAAACACAAATAAATGCTGAAACGTGGGTCGTACGGCCGTGAAACGTGTTTCCGGCCGTACTGACCACGTTTTAGTTTCGTGAAACGTGGTAGTACGACCGGAAACACGTTTCACAGCCGTACCAAACACGTTTCATTGTTTCGTACTAGTTTCCGTACGGAAACGTACCCCTGCCCCACGTTTCCTGCAACATAGGAATGGCTCCTTACTCTCCATGCAAGTCATCATGTGGGGCCCCAAAATGAGTTTGGAGCACAAAAGCTAGTCCCATGGGTCTCGTGATGATAAAATATCCTGTGATGCCCCAATACCGAGGGCTTTGATGATGGTGCTTGCCCTCCCATGTCTCAAGGGATGAGACAAACCTCCTCTGGGCCTTGGCTCAACTACCATATAATGTTAAGTTGGTCAGGGCATATTGGTCCAAACACATCTTCTCATGAATAATGTAGGGCAATCGGCGAATTGCTAAAGGTGTTGAGTGTTCCCAGCCCTTGGAATGATGCTCTACACATGATGAGAGTCTAATGGCTCTCAATGCTTCACCCGGGGGTGTCAATATGATCCTCTAGTGGACCTGGGCCCCACTTAAGTTTCCCAACCCATGATGAAACCACCTACTAATCACATATAATATCCAATGTGCATCCCCAGAATTAGGTACAATAACTCATTAGTACATCTAAGTGAACCAAGATTATTTCTCAAGGGCACATTGAGACTTCATAGTGGGCTTCCTTTCCAAATTTAGTGTTACCTCCCTAGGTAGGAGTGGTTAATAAACAACCCTATTAGGTGTTCCAAGTCCCTAAGGGGAAAGACAGGTCCCTGGTACATCATTTAATTGATAGGTGTTATGTGAATGATGATGAATGGATGGGGGCACGGGGGTCTCAAGGCCAAATGCCATGGGTTCAAGGATGGAAATGATGATTATTTGGGTGTATAGATGTAGGAGGGAGCAATCGTTGATACATGAGTTAACTCGTACTTTGTTTTACCACCCTTCTTTACTATCCTTTTTCCTTTTCTTGGTTTTTCTTTGTATTATTGGTCTGGGCTCCAGGAAAAGAGAGCATGTTGTGTATGATATAAGTATTTATCAACCCCTTAAGGTAGGGCAGTTCATCGCCCACCAGGGGTTGGGACGTGCATGGGTTCCTCAATGATTTGGGGGCACTCATAGGGCCCTAGGAACCAGGGTAATGGCCATAATAAGGGGTAGATCTCATGCTTGACTTTTTCCCATGTGTTATATTAAATGTCCCAACCATATTTTGCATTTTATAATATTCTTTTTCTTTTGTTTCTTGCTTGTGGCCAAGACATTCTTTTAACATTCTTTTAGCTGCATCAACCTCCCGGGCAACATTTCCAGGCGCGACCTTGACATGTGGACAAGTGGAGTGGGTGTGCGAGTGCCTTGTTGACCCAGAGAAGGAATATGTTGAAATAGGGGTGTAATGTGCGGAGCGGAGGGAAAAATGTGGATGGCGAAAACACAACCGCACTACCAAAATCAAGGTTTCCCAAATAGTGCCCTTCCTAAAGCCACAGGCCAATAAGGGAGATCACATAGGATTAGGATTGAGGATTAACCTGCCCCATTTGAGGTGAGAGAACAAAACTATGGTCAAAGCCCTTCCTTTTTTCCAAGTCACTCAATAATCCATTCCCAGGATGCCCAAGGAAAAACAAGCATAAGCACCTGATTGCACAATGAAGAACATAGATTTTGGGTTGGATATCCCACCTTTCAAAAATGTGTTCTCTAAAGATGGGTGAGGGGACATATGATTGATGCAGGGAGCGAAGATCAAATGGCATAATGTATCAGCTACACTAGTGGCTGTCAGGGGCTATCGACTATTTTCTCAAGCGAGATGTATGAGAAATTTTTCTCCTATGGGGTCACCCACTTTTGGTGGGTAACATGCATTTTTGGCATTGAGATTACCACACTCTCATATTTTCTGTATCTCAACAAGCTCCTACATCATCAACTACCATCAAGTACAAGAATGGATATTCTAATTCTTCTCGCTTTCTTTTCTATTTTCATTTATATTTTTCATATTTCACATTCTAGTTATGAATTTGTATTACCGCCGAAACCCTCCCTTTAAATGACAATGCCTTATATATACATGTGAGACCCTAGGGCTAATGGAAGGTACAAGATAGACCTTAGCAATAATGGAAGAGTGATACCTAGTGTAACCTTAGTATCTTCACACGTTGTAGGTCAATTGTTCTCTGACATGGGGGGAAATACATAAAAGAAATTAAGTCTAATGAATGATAATAATTTCAAAGTGTTGTAGACTTATGATTAATATGATTTGTGATATTTCATGATCTATATTGCAAATTTATGCAAATAGAAAATAAAAGAATGGGATTTTTTGTTTTTGAGAGTGTTTGAAAGGAAACAATAATGTTTAAACTAGAATTACGACTATGGGGTCTAAAATCCAGATTTGGAGGGTTGCTTGTTTAAGAATGATTGGGACCAACAAAATTGCAAATTGCATATTGTCTCCAACCCTTTCTTGTTATCAATTGATGCAAAAATTTTCTTTGAAAGGGCTTGTTACTGCGAAATTTTTCAGGCGTAGCGCAAATCCTCACTAGGAAGGTCCAAACCTCGTGGCAACAGGAGAATGGCCATCACTGTCACCTCAACAACATTTCCCTAGCTATATAGTGGTATATTTCAGCACATGAAAGAATTCTCTGTATGTGGATCACCTTGAGTATATTCAACAAGGAATGTTTAAACGATGTGGCATGTTTTCATAGAAATCAATCTAGAATCAAAATGTAATCGGTCAAATTTTATATAAACATAAAAGTGAAGAAATGCACTCGTTTACTTTTTATTTTTATGGTTACATTTTTCTATATATTATTTTATGTATATATTTTTCTATTCTAAGGGCTTTTTGAATAATAAAAATTAAGGACAATTGCAGAATTTTATAAAACGAGATGGTTGTTTGGTGGAATAAGGAGTGTGCCTTTTTTCCACTAGGGATGTGGGGTCAAATCGATGCCCCTATTCAGTTGGTTGATCAATTCTTGTGGATTATGGCCGGAGGTGGAATCCCAAAAGTTAAATGAGCTCACGCTTAATCAAGAACAAGTTTTGAAACCAGTCCCTACTAGAAAGGATTATACTTAGGGAAAATCCTTCAACAAATAGCTCTATTATCATGCAAAATAAACTGAAGCCCTTGGTGAGTAGCACTGGGCCATGGCCCAACAAGAAGAAATAAACTCTACCTTACACGAACAAGAGAGATGTGCGAGTAAAGCCCTAGAAATCCCTAAGGAAGTGATAAAGATTCCTTTCAAATGGATTGATCTAGTTAGTTTTTGTAGTATCCTTTAGTTATCCACAGATCGCCTTAAGAAATATGTGAAATCAACCATGAAAGATAATTCATGATGAACACCAAAGATGTCATGAAAATATTTCGTATTATGGTAAAACGATCTCAACAATTCACAACGATCTACAAAGGAGGGAAGTTTCTCTTTTTTTAGATTAGGATCTCAACATCTTTCCTCCTTTCGCTTGAAAAAACAAGCAACTTTTTATCCACAATATGCTTCACGATTAAGTCAAACTACAAGTTATTTCATTATATTACTTAAATATTAAAATAGGTGAGACATCCCACCAATTAGAGGTTTGATTTGACAAAAGGAGGTCCTAATTGGTCTTCTATCAAGAAATAACCTTGCATTCCTTTATAAATTAACCTGATTTCTTAGGAAGTCAAAAGTTCCATTTTGTTTGCACAATGTTGCTTGAATGAAGACGTTGGCCTTTCGAATGACTAGTTTAATGTGGACAACCTCGCTTTCCTTGGTGCAAAGATGATTCAAACCATGCTTTTAGGCTCCTTGCTTGTTTTTGACTTGAAATATACCTTGGATTGCTTGGAGATCTATATGGCCTTATGTTTTTCCTCAACATTCCTCGAAATTGACCTTTACATGATCCAATGGGTAGAAAGGGTGGACGACACTCCTTGTCTAGGTCCATTTGCTCGCTTTTTGTGTGGTGTAAGGCTTGAAATATCTTGAACATGAGTTATCCTTGGTCCATGATGTGTCCTTGAGTTGCTTTGACATATTACTTACTCAACACATTTGCCATGATACCTCTTTTAACGTCATGGTTGCACCAAAAGTAGAAGCTGACTCGTTTTCAAGGTACCTCATCGATGCAAATGGGAAATTAAAGGGGGCGTTAGTAGTGCCTTGACTTGGAGTTGATTACACTTGACTTGGAGGTCACAATAGATCTTTTCACTGCCTTGTAGGATGTGGGACGCTGCATTAGGGAGCCCAAATGTATCACAAACTGTGATACTTCAATGAAGAATGATAGTCATGGGCAAATAGGCGTGCATACATATGGATATGGTTGATTTGGGAAACAAAGAGTGCATTAAGATAATGGGAAACTGAGGGGAAAAGTACAATAAGCGATCACCTTTATAGGACTAATCAACATGCGCACCCATAATTCATCAGTCATAGTAGATCCACCTCTTGAAGCTCGCATATCGCCGTAGGAAATAAGAATGTTGCGTGATGCTTTCTTTCCCATACTATTTTCCTCTTTTCCTTACCCATCGAATGTTGAATGAAATCCTTTCCTTATAGTACTAATCTTTCTTTAGTGGCTTGTGGATTATACTAGCCTCATAAGGTGTTGATAATTAATATTCTCTACCAAGTTGAGTGATGCTTTGTTTTTGGGAGGGTCCACTGTGAGAGAAACCTAGGCCTTATATGCTGAGAGTTTCTCAAAAAATTAATATCACCCCCATTCATACTTTTACTAATGAACCCTTTCTCTTATATCCTCTCTCTCTCTCTATTTGTTTTGCTTGCCCCTTTCCTAGGCTACATCACCACTAATGGGTCTCTCTAGGTCGTCTTCTCAGGTAGGGCCCGACCTGAGATGGCTTCTCCTTAGATGGAACCAATCACCATTCCTCTCCTTTTCCTACTAGGGACTTTGGTCTTGGTTGTCACATCCTATAGACTGCAACTATGGGATCACATCTCCAACCATTGCTCCAATGCTTGCTTCCACTCATCTATTGCATTCCGCAGTGCAAAACTAGGATTGTCAGCTTTTTCTTCTTGTGCTACGGAGTTGTCAATTCTCACCTCTTTGATTTGTTATCTCAACTAGTGTCGCGACCTCTTACTTCTTGGCTTCAGTTGTTCATCCCTATTTTTATCCCCTCTTGCTTATTTGGTTTAGTTTTTTGATCCTGTATTTAGTAATTTTGATCTCTCTTTCATCCACTAGTTCATCCCTCTCTTTTCCACCTCTCCTTCCTTCTCCTTTTCTCACCTTCACTCACTTCTCACCCTCATTGAGATTTTCTATTGTTATTGCCTCCTTGTATTTGGAAAGACATTTACTTTTATGTTGTAGGCTATGTTACCACAATCTAGCAGGCCTTAAGGAGGAAAAGCCTATGGGTCAAAGAGCTAAACTAA
Source organism: Pinus taeda (assembly GCA_000404065.3). Classification (NCBI taxonomy): domain Eukaryota; kingdom Viridiplantae; phylum Streptophyta; class Pinopsida; order Pinales; family Pinaceae; genus Pinus; species Pinus taeda. Next base: position 8,052 of record APFE031429672.1, on the reverse strand, counting down.
GTGATAAGAATGATAATGTCCCATTGTCACCACAACGAGTGTCCCCTGCTCTTTGTGGAATTTCACCAATGGGAGGAGTCCTGGTAGATAAGCAATCATCTTTTATTGATCTTCTAGGGTTTGAGGTACTAGGTGATGAGGTAGGACTTCTTAAGGGAAGCTTTATGTGATAATATGGGACTTCAAAAGCGTTTTTGGTCCCTATTAGAGACTTAGAAGAAAGTTGTATGAGATCTATGGTTTTGTGAATTATTGTGTTTAAAGGTATTCCTGAGATCAAGGCAAGGAAAGGAAAGGGATTATTATGATTTATTCCAATGAATACTGAGATCATACAACCCTCGAAGAAGTCCCCAAGTCAAGGAAATTCAAAATAGGGTTTCCGTTCTAGGGCACACGTCTAGTGTGCTTTTTACTTTTTCATCATAATGCTTTTTATTTTGGGTGCATAACATGAGGATTAGACCTAGTTCTTATGATTTAGTATTCGACTTTACCCGTTGAGATGAGATAATGTATTGCTCATTAGGGTTGGGACATAAAAGGTTTCCTTTTAATGAAATGGAGTATCAAGTGCTCAGGAACCGGGTTATGACCAATGAGGAGGGTAGAGCTCATGTTAATATTTTTCTGATGCGCTAAATTCTATCCTGATCTTCTTTTACATTTTGATTTTCTTCTTTTTCTTTCATTTTGACCATAATATTCTTTTCCATTCTTTTAGTTTCATTAACCTCGAGGAGAACATTTCTCCTACTCAAGGAGTGTGGACAAGAGAGTGCTAAATCCCAATAAACCAATGACAAGTTAGACCTAAAAAATGGAGGTGGTATAAGGGGCTTGTAATGTGGTATGGAAAGTGGGAAGTGTGATGTAGGGAAAGATGAACATGCTATTTCAATCTGTATTTCCCAAGTGCCCCTCCTACAACCCTAAGGCCTTAAGGGAGGTCCCACTAGATTGGGGCTAAAGATTAACTCCCCTAGTAAGGTGAGAAAACAAATTTATAGTCAAGATCGATCAATCTTCTAAATCACCCGTTTATCGATACTAAATGCACAAAATAAACAAGTATAAGCACTCGATTGCAAAATGATCAATGTACATTTTGAATAGAAGCTCACTTTCATCCAAGAGGAAATGTTGGATGGGTAGAGGTATGTGGTTGATGTAGATGACAAAGGCATATAATCATCAAGAAATGGATATAAAAGGTTGATGGCTATTTGATTGTCCAAATGGCTATCAAATGCAGGAGAAATTTTTTCTCCTACGAGGTTACGCATTTTGGTGGGTAACAGGCACATCATGAAAAATTCCAACGCCCAAGATTTCAAGCTCAACATTTCAGCATATGGAGGGTCATCAATAGCTGCAATATCACGTGGAAGTTGCTCAAGGCCCAACGATCATCTGTGTTGGGGCAACAAGGTTAGATTGTTTTGGTTTTCCTCTCTTTCATATCTAGCACTTATGTTAGTTATCTCATCAAAGGAATTTTATGAGATAACCCCGTGTTAGTTTGGTTTCTTTTTTAATTGGTTGTTATCCTCCTGTTGTGTATTGTAATTAATCTATGGCACTAGGCATTTAATGAAGGGTAAAATCCTAATGGACCTATTAGCATTCCCCTTTCTCATTCACTTCCTCTTAGTTTTTCTTAATTTTCTCTAAAATTGAGTTGTAACACCTCTCTCCTTCCGTGTGGTAGCATATTGCTTCACTTTAACAATCCTGCCACATTTTGCTAATTTTACTAATGAGTTTTCATTAACTCTTCTATATCTCAGCGGAAGTCTCTCTAACTCTTTTTGGTGGCAGGGGATTTTAAATTTACTAAACCCCTAACCTAGAGACCTATTACCATTCATATTAGCAGGCTTATAAAGGCTTGGCCAAGATTCCAAATGGTAAGCACACATCAGATGCCCCTAATGTAACCTAAGCACACTTTCATCTCACTTTTGGCAAACTCCCAAAATTCCATAGGGGGTATTCCAAACTACACATGCATCACCAAAAGTATTAGGATGACCAGAGCCTACAAACAGTGAAATGATGAAGGTTAGGATTTAAAGAGAAAAAAATGAGTTGATATGATGTATGATATATTACTGTAGAAAACACAAACCAATGAAGAAAACACTAAATTTATGAATGAAGTAACCTTGACAAAAGAGCCACGATTGATTATGAAGGCCCTCAACAATGTTGGGATTTAAACCATGAAATGATGATTTACCTTGCATTTACACGCCTGCAAACATGAAGTTTTGCATAAACCAACAAAGAAAAGCCAACTCTAGGGCCTCTCATAAGCCCAAAAATGCTATAGAAACTTATAAATATGAATTTGAGATGATATTATAATGAAATATAATGAAAATAAACATACTAGCACTTCAAAGTATTGATTATTCAAAAAAATATTCAAATCTGGAAATTGTTACTCAATTTTGGTGCACCGATTCCCGGGGATTGAAAAATGAAAGTGTCCCAATTAGTTTGAAAAATGTTGCAATTGTTAGGAAAACTAAAAACACTTCCAAAGGTGAGTGATATTCAATTAGAAAACTTTAGAAATGTTGCTGGGGATTAGAAGGGTTAGAATCAACTTTTCGTGTATCTCAAGGCAAGGGATTTTACCAATACTTGAGCTATAATCACTGAGGATAAAATCAGATTTTGAAAATCTCCTTGAAAACCCTTCCACATTTTTTAGATCAACATTAAATGGAAGAAAAGAGAGGGCTATCTTTCTTAGATATTCAATATGGCACACCATTCTAAAAAAAGAATCTAGAATCAAAATGTAATCAGCCAAATCTTATTTAGACATAAAGGTAATAAAATGCTCTGGATCAATTTTTATCTTTGATTCTTATATTTTTCTCTAATATATTTTTTTATGTATTGTTTTCTATTCTTAAGGCTTTTTAAATAATAAAAATTTAGGGAAATTGCAGAATTTAGTAAAAAGATATGAGGAGTGTGCCTTATTTCCACTAAGGCTATGGGGTCAAATTGATGCTCGTCTTAAGTTGGTTAGTCCATGCTTCTAGTTTATGGCTAGAGGAGGAACACTAGTGTTGATTTGGGGTAGCATCGGATGTGCTCTAGCCACAAAAATTGGTGGAGAGGCTGAAGCACATGAGATCTCCAATACCGAGAAATGGTTTGGGCAGAATTTAACTAGTTTGGGAGATATGAAAATAAATAATATTTTTAATGGAGTTTCTAAGTCTAAACTTAGGGAAAATAAAATATTAATGTGAATTAATATAAAACTGAGCTAGAATGGTCCAAAAGTCATGGATCAAGCTAGATCTAATCTTAGCCATTGATTAGGGACTTAATCTCGGCCGTTGAAATATCAACGAGAAAAGTATAAGAGAGGGCTTGAGGGTCACTTAGAGAACACATCGAGTTGATAAAGAATTTGATTTTCTGGGGTAGAGCTTGCTGAGGAAATCGAAGGAGTGATCAGAGTTGCAGCTGAGGGGCAGTGAATGCAGTAGCATAGAGGTAGAGATAGTACCGGGAGCATCAACACAGAAGTCGGGAGAGGGTTGATGCAAAGCTAGCTAGAGGCCATTAGAGGCCACACAAAAGCAGCCAGAGGTAGCCAAGAGCTGCGCAGAGCCTGAGGAGGGCCAGCGTGGGAGACACAGAGGCCCCAGAGGCTAACGCCGAGCCTCGAGAGGCTGACGTTGGGTTAACGCTGGGCCAGAGAGGCTAACATAGACCCTAGAGGCTGACGTTGGGAGATTTCGTGGGGCTGATATCTATCTCCGACTAAGAGGTACTACTGCTGAGGGCATTCTCTAGTGGGTGAGCCATTTCTGGCACCCAGATTGTATTCTGAAACTGCTTAATAATAAAACCCTCTGATAGCTGCACCGGTTTTCCCGCATTGGGTTTTTTTCGGGGACATTAGTCCAAAAATAACGGTGTCATTTGTGTGCTTGTTTATCCTTCAGTTGATGATCTGTATGTGTTGAGACTATACTTGTATTTATTTTAAGTATTTACATGGTAAATAACTTGTTAATAAACAGAACAAGTAGGAAGAAATAAATCAGAAAGTATAGGAAGGATTTCTAAAAGTTAGACTTAGAAATTCCAACATGGTATCAGAGCGTGGTTGCAGATCCCAGGATAACTGAGGGCATCAGCCGAGCAGAGCAGCAGCAACAGAAACAACTGTCCCGAGTGAGACAAGTTGTGCCTAGAGGAAACGCAGCAAGGAAGGGGTGACACAGTGCCTGCATCATCAGTTCGAGCCGGGAAGAGGACAGTGCAGTGGCAGAGAGGAGCAGACTTGGCCTACGCAGTGCCTGGTCATCTTTCTCATTGAGGAAGGATTGATTCCCGTGGCCAGGAGGTGCGAATTTTGTCGGTGCTGGGATTGTGCAGAGCCTAGAGGCTCTAACCTTCAGTTTGTTGGGGCATAGGAGGTTGTGGGTAAGTTGCGGAGTGAATTTGGTGGGGCACTGTGGTGAGAACAGTACCTAACAGGGCAAGACCAAAGAGGAGGAAGTTGCTGTCGAGGATTTCTAGCCAAGAAATCCGGATCAGTGGTGCAACTGCACTAACGATCAGACTGGGGGCATTTCGACATTGGCAGAGGGGTTTTTAGGAGGGAAATCGAGGCTCAGAGGGAGTCACACCGAGAACTTCCAAGAGGGAAGTAGAGAGACTCGGAAGAGTCAAAAGAGGAGTAGCGAAATGGTAGTGAATGGGGTAAGATATCAGGACAGATTGGACAGAGCCTTAAACTTCGTAGTCTAGAAGGCCAGGATCTTGTCTGTTCTAGACAGAAATAGTCTCAAGCACTTCGCCTTGAACATGATAGTGATCCTAGTTGAACCAGTTGAGAACGAAAAGTACTAGGAGGCAATGGTGAGGGCCAAGAGCATCATCCTTGACGGGGTCAAGGACCATGTAGTACCACATATTGCCGAAAAGGACACGGCAAATGCGATGTGGGAGGCCCTGACGAAATTGTATTAGCATAATTTTGTGCAGAGGAAGATGCTACTAGAAAATCAGCTGTGGTCATACCAGATGCAGAAGGGAGAATAGATAGACACCTTCCTCAGACGATTGAAGGAGATTCGAGATCAACTAACTTCCATAGAGGCCATGCCGGATGAGGAGATGATGGTGAGGACCGCATTGAACGCAGTCTCAGAGGATTGGGAGGTATTTGTCCAGAGCATACTGGGAAGGTCGAGCCTTCCAGAATGGGAGGAACTGTGGCCGACTCTTCGTCAAGAAGAGATCAGAAGGTTAACCAAGGCAAGAAGAAGCGACAAGGGGGTCAGAATCAAGAAAGAGGAAGAGGAGGATGTTACCCTAGCATCTGAGGGAAAGCAGGAGAAATGGAAGAAGAATGACCTCTCCTAGGTCAAATGCTTCCACTGTGGGGAACTGGGTCATTATGCGAGCCAGTGTCCGAGGAAGAAGAGCAAGGGAGAGGCTTCTGAGACCAAGGCTGCGCTAGCAAGGGCAGAGAAAAAAGTGGAGACAGATGATGACTATGCCATGTGTGCTCATGCACCTCGAGAGAAGAGGTGGGGACACATCGAGCTGTAGTTAGATGGACTACAGGCGATGAGGGGCAAGATCCTCGATGTACCCAACCTCTTGGATTATACCTTGCTATGGGACCCCCAAAGAGGAGTAGTAAGACTGGTGGATGTCGGTAGAGACGGATGCGGATGGAGCAACAGAGGGAGCTACATTACAAGAGTCCGAAGATAGCGTGAAGCGGTAGTGTGAGATGCACAGAGTTGTTGCAGCAGTGCAGAGGTCAGGGAGGGAGCACTTGTCAGTGACCGAGGGAGATTCAACATTGGGAGTGTTTCCAGCCTGACGGAGATGTTAGGTTTGGGAAATCAGCTACTTACTTCTCAGTAATTAAGTTGCAGTGCAGCTGTTAGCAGTGGCAGTGCTATGGGCAATACGATGCAACATGATGAGAGGGGTTGCAGTGCAGATACAGCAGTGGCAGTGGTAGGGCCATGGGCAGCAACATGGATGCAGAGGGAGCTGCCATACATATGCAACAGTGGTAGTGGCAGGGCCATGGGTAGCAGTACATGATACCGCAGTGTAGAGGATGTTGGGCAGCAGGCCTAGCATCAACATAGGGACCGATGCCAGATGATCAGGGTGATGCTCATTGAGGAGTATTACTAGAGCACAATCCTTGCTAAGAGGGAGTGTTGATTTGGGGTAGCATCGGATGTGTTCTAGCCACGAGAATTGGTGGAGAGACTAAAGCGCATGAGATCTCCAATACCTAGAAATGGTTTGGGCAGAATCTAACTAGTTTGGGAGATATTAAAATAATTAATATTTTTAATGGAGTCCCTAAGTCCAAACTTAGGGAAAGTAAAATATTAATGTGAATTAATATAAAACTGAGTTAGAATGCTCCAAAAGTCATGGATCAAGCCAGATCTAATCTTAGTCATTGATTAGGGACTCAATCTCGACCATTGAAATGTCAATGAGAAAAGTATAAGAGGAGGCTTGAGGGTCACTTGGAGAACACACTGAGTTGATCAAGAATTCGATTTTCGAGGGTAGGGCTTGCTGAGGAAATTGAAGGACTGATCAGAGTTGCAGCTGAGGGGCAGTGAATGCAGTAGCAGAGAGGCAGAAATAGTACCGGGAGCATCAGCGAGAATCCAGGAGAGGGTTGACGCAGAGCCAGCTAGAGGCCACCAAAGGCCATGTAGAAGTAGCTAGAGGCCACGCAGAGGCAGCCAGGAGCTGCGCAGAGCCTGAGAAGGGCCAGCGGTGGAGACACAGAGGCTCCAGAGGCCGACGCAGAGCCCTGAGAGGCTGATGCTGGGCTAGATAGGCTGATGCTGGGCTGACGTTGGGTCAGAGAGGCTGACGCAGACCCTACAGGTTGACGCTGGGAGATTTCATGGGCAAGATTGGGGATGATATCTATCTCCGACTGAGAGGTACTACTGCCGAGGGCATTCTTTGTTGGGTGAGCCATTTCTGGCACCCAGATTGTATTCTGAAACTGCTTAATAATAAAACCCTCAGATAGTTGCACCGGTTTTCCCGCATTGGGTTTTTTCGGGCACATTAGTCCAAAAATAACAATGTCACTTGTGTGCTTATTTTCCTTTAGTTGATGATTTGTATGTGTTGAGACTGTACTTGTATTTATTTTCAGTATTTACATGGTAAATATCTTGTTAATTAACAAAACAAGTAGGGAGAAATAAATCAGAAAATACAGGAAGGATTTCTAACAGTTAGACTTAGAAATTCCAACAACTAGAAGTTAAATCACCTCAAGGCTAATCAAGATTTTTTCTTGAAATCAAGCCCTACTAAAAAGGATCCTACTTAGGGGAAAGCCGTCAACCATTAGCTACGCTATGATGCAAAATAATTTGAAACCCTTCGTGGGGAGCACTAGGGCATGGCCCAACAAAGAGAGACAAACTCCACCTTACACCAACAAGAGAGATGTGCGAATAAAACCCTAGACATCCCTTTACAAGTGACAAAGTTGCTCTTCAAATTGATCAATCTAGTTAGCCTGTGTAGTATTCTCTAGTTATTTGCAAATTTCCTTGGGAATATTTGAAATCAACCAAGAAAGATAAACTTCAAGATGAACACCAGAGATTTCATGAAAATATTTCACATTATGGAAAAATGATCTCAACAATTCACAATAATTTGCAAAGGAGAGAGAGGTCTATATGTATAGATGAGGCTCTCAACACATTTCCTCCTTTTGCTTCAAAAGATAAGTGACTTTGCATACACAATATGGTTGGAGACTAAGTAAAATTACAATATTTGTCATCACATTACATAAATCCTTCAAATGAGGTGAGATGTCCCACCAATTAGAGGATGAATTTGACAAAAGGAGGATGGAATTGACCTAATACAATGTTCCATCAAAGAATGGCTTGACTTGTTTGAAAAAGTATCTTGAGTGCTTAGGAATTTAAACTTTCCACTTTTCTTGCACAACGTTACTTGAACAAGGGCTTGGACATTTCC